>RJWT010019980.1:0-18176 GCA_004365215.1 Cuniculus paca | reverse complement strand
CAAGCAACCACAGCAGCCCTCTTTCTGTCCCTTATATTCTATCCAGGCTACTTGCGCTTAGCGCAGGCGGTACTCACACTCAGGGTGGGGCACCCTTAATCCTACCCAGAACTATGCCAAACCAATCAGTGGACTAGTTTAGTAATCACCCATCCTTGATCCTAGCATCATACACTCTAGATCCAGCCACCTCTGAAAAACCCCACCTATGATTGCATGAGGATTTGGGGTGGGGCATGTGTGCACAAGTGATAACACTTGTCTTTCCTCAAAAGGGCCTTGTGATATACATATATATATATATATATATATATATATATATCTCCTTTTATGATTCAGAAGTGATAGTCAACATCCTAGTGCTTGTCTAAGAAATTATTCAGATGCTGAAGGGCCCTGGGTCCCTTTGCTGCATAGTTCTGAAAATCTTTTCCAAGTGCTTTTTAGATTTGACAAGAAGAAGCTTCAGACATTTTCTCCTTTTAACATGGAAACCTTGAACTCAAACTAGTGCTGAAATTATGCCGTTTCTTTTGCATTTCTTTGGGGATTTTCATTAACCCTTCGTACCACTGAGAGCCCAAATAAACCCCCAAGCCCTACATTTTACATGTGGAGAATTAAATAATTACTTCTATACTTCTAGTAATTCACATTCATTAGCAAAAGCACATAGCTGGGGGAAATTAGGTCAAAAATAAATAGAAGATTTAAAATTTATTTACAGGTTATGAAGATATTCAGGAAGAAACATGAGCTCCAGAGGCATGCAGATACATTTGTTCAGAGAGTACATAATACTCCAAGCATATTTCAAATCAACTGCAAAATAAAGACAATCACATTTAAAGACCAAGTTGTTTAGGTTGTAAAAGTTCAAGATTCTCATGTCTTAAAAAGAAATAAAAAGGATTTAAATTCCCTCAATTTTTTCCTAAAATCTTTAAGCCTTAAAAGAAACAAAAGCTAAGATCCAGTCTGATTTATAAGTTTATTTTTGTATAATCAGAAGTCTTTTACTGGAAATGTAGACTAATACAATTTTTTTATGTAATGACATGGCACAATGTCTTACATTAGTTAAGGAGGATTCTAATATTTCTATATATGTACAGTTGCCTATGCTTCCTTCTAGGTTGTTTAATCCACAAGTACTGTTTTTTTTTTCTGTTATACTTGTTACTTTTCTTTTTCCTTTGTATGTATGCATACACACACAGACATAGACACACATATATACACACAATCTTCCTGCCTTCTAAATGAAAATATCCCACAACCTTTAGCTCTAAACCATCAAACCTCCTATCTTATTTCCACACAGTGCAGTAAAAACCTCATTCGCCAAAGCTTGCTGTAACTGTCTCGTCTGTATGGACACACACAGGTACACATACACGAGTAACTTTTTAATCAGGCTTCTCTTTTCAGATCTCAACTTCTCATTGAATGTAGGATGCTACAAGTGAGTGAAGGGAGGTTGAAGGGTTTTAAAGAATCATCTACTTGAAACTTTCTTTCTAAACCAAGTTTCTTAGCTTCTGTTTAAATTTCTCTAGAGATAGAAAATTTTTGTGTCAAATAAATATATATGAAAATCTGAACTCATCATTTGAAATGAGGTTTACAAAACTTTTGTGGATAGGAAACTTTTGTGTCAAGTAAATAATATTGAAATCATCTGAAATGAGGTTAGTAACCTACTGTAAACATTCACAGCAAGCACCTGGAGTGACTCAATTCATATTAGCTATTCTTTTTATTTATTTATTTATTTTTTTTGCGGCACCAGGGATTAAACTCATGACCTTGTGCTTGCCAGGCAGGCACTCGGGCTGCAGAGCTAGATATCCGGCCCTTAGCTATTCTTTTTTGCCTTTCTTTTGTGCAACTCTTGTTGTCTACAACTTACATCTCCATTTACATTTTTGTGTCCACTCTTACCTCTCTCATAATATTAAATTTATTAAAGGTAGAAACCATAAATTCATTTTTTTAAATCCCTCAAACTCATGCATTAGGGCTTCTCAAGATCAGATCTACAGACAAGCGCTGAACCATAACAAAAAGTTCCAGTCTTCTGCCAAATGAGAAAAATAAAGCAAAAAGTTTTTCATAAATCTGACAATGTAAAATTTAAAAGCCTGAATTTTTGAGACCACTTAATACTTTTTAAATTTTTTTTGGTTGTCAAAATGCCTTTTTTTTAAAATACAAAATGGTATTGAGATTAGATGCTTGTTTCTTTTAAAGTTTAGTCTTAAAAACATAAAGATGTGGAAATGTCTAGTCACTTCCCATCAGTAGAAAAGTCATTAAATTTTTAAAATTCATGATAGTTTAGGATGATGTTTCATATTGTTTTCTCTCAATTACTGTCAATAGGTACTCAACTTCTTGGTGTTTACTTGTTGGTCATTTTGTTTTTACTAATGTACCCACTAGAAGTCTAGAATGAGAAATAAAGGAAATGAGGCCAAAATAGACTATGTAAAAAGCTCAATAGCTTCAATTAAAGATTCGATTAAAAAAATTGAAGAGCAAAAACAAAAAATGGAGCCCAGTGGTAAAAAAAAAAACTTTGGACACACCTGTGCATTTCAATATATATATATATATATATATATATATATATATAATTTTTTTTAAAGACAATAAAACCAAACAATGTAAAACAGAATAAAGCCAATCAAAACAAAACAGTGAAAGCAATACAGGACTTCAAAACAGGATAATAGAAAGTCAACAATGGCTACTATAATATATCTTATTATCTTCAATGTAGCTGCCCATACCACCAGACATAATGAAATCAAACAAAACAAAATAAAACCAAACATTTCAATTTATATTAATCATTGTTCTTCACTGCCAAAATTAGTTGATTTGAAGCTAACGTCACATTTAGAAAACCAGTGGCTAAAAATATTTGAGGAACTACTTTTCTGTGGAAAGATAAAATGTGTTTAAGACAAAGGTTGATATATTAATAAATGATTACTACAACTTAAATTCTAAAAACGCATTCATACTTATTGTGAAAGATTTTAAAAAACTTACAAAAATTAGATATAGGAAGGATTTAGACCCTTTGAGAAATATGACAAAGTTTCTGAGTTTTGTGATTATAATTTTCAAATTAAAAAAATAAAATTAAGAAACTGACTTAATCATGAGGTACTAAAAAAAATCTAAATTTTCTGGCACTCTTTTGGACTGTGTTAGAATGAAATGTTTAGAAGATTGTTTTACTGATGAAAAATAGAATAAGGAGAGAATTTAAGTACATTTTTCAAATTCTTCAAATATCTATAAATGATGTTCCATTAAGATACATTTGGGTATGTTTCTATTTAAATGTCTTAAAAGTCAAGAATGTGTATCTTAAAAAGAATTTATTTTGCCAAAAATCACTAAGAGTAAAAACTGGGTTTTAAAAGTTTAATATCTCAGGGAAAGTTGAATCATTTTCTGAGATGTTTTCATAGAAGTTAAAAGTGTTTATATGAAAATCAGCATGATAAAAACCCTCAGTTCTTTAATAAAGACATATTTAAGTGTTTCCTATGGATGAAAGACTACTAAACTACCTTGTCTTCAGTGGTGGTGAATACTAAACAAAGTAAAGCTCCCTTAAATCTCAGGCAAAACTCTTCAGTTGCATAGCTATTGTCATTCCCTCCCCAAGACTGTCTTCAGTTTTTACCTTGGAGTTATGGTGGCACTTAATATGACAGGAACTGCATATTTGAGAGTTTGACCTTGAAGTTATGTTTTCCTTTAAAAATGGGAAGCTCATCCTTGCTCTTTCTCTCCTTTTTCTCTAATTGTTTTCTTTTTCTTTATTCTTTTCTTACCTTCTTTTAGTTTTGCTATGAAAATATATAAAACTACTTCTTCCAAAAAAAATCATATTTTTATTTGTTGTTTTTCAAGCAACTCAATATAAACCTTGTTGATGGTCTCTAACTCTTCATATGGTGTCTCTGGTACACAAGCCTAGTAAACAGGTAATCACATTTCAGTGGTTTAAATTTTATTTTATTTTATTTTATTTTTTATTTTAATTTTTTGGTACCAGGAATCAAACTCATGACTTCATGCTTGCCAGGCAGGCACTTGTGCCACTGAGCTAAATTCCCAGCCCTAGTGGTTTTAATTGTAAATCAGCTTAAATTCAGGTGTGCCAAAAATGTAAAAGTTTATAAAAACAATTAAACAATATTAGAATAAAACAAACCATATTGTGCACTTACAAGAATAATAAATGCGATACAGAACGATCAATATGTGGTTTGCAGATCTAGAGCAATTAAATTAATAAGTTATAGCAACTTAGCAGAATGTAGACACTGTAAAAGGGATAGACAAAACACAAAAGCAAACAGACAACAAAATACCCATAAACTGCATCCACTAAGCAAATAGACATAATACAGTTTTGGGGTCACTATTGACTTTTTAAAAGCATTGGGATGCCTGGTTGATAGTTCTTAAAGTTCTGTTTGTGATAATTTTTCTTTGGGATTGAGGTTGAAAAGGTGAAGAAGTTTTCAGCTCATGGTTAAGAACATTTTATGAATGAATTTTCAATTTTCAAATGCTAAGGCAAGGGCATATAACGTTAGGTGTTTAGAGTATATATACATGTCAATAGAAACATTCTGCTTGTAAGACTCAAGAAAATGTTTCACATTAGTAATTTTTTTGGCTTTTATAGGTAAGGCAACAGTACATATATTTCTCTTTTGTCTCCTTTATTTTTAGAAGAAAGCTAACCAAAGACACTGACTCCTCTTTTCTCTTTTTACCAGTCTCCATCATTTTGTTTCTAAGTTTTGAGTTTGAGGGTATGGTAGAAATTAATTTAGCTTTTAAACAAAAGTTAGGATTTTTACTTTAATAGGAATCTTGATGCAAAATATGGCTGCTGCTATTGTTATTGTATTTAACTGAAAAGACTCTGCTCTGAGACCCACTCTTTAAATTCTCTCCAGGATTAAAAAGATGGAAAACTTTGTGGCTAATATCTGGTCTGAGAAGAAACATTAACTTTCTCCAAATGCAAATGAACCCAGACCTGTGACAATTTTCCACTAGAGATAGAAGGTGTTGGATGAAGGAAAAGTTATCTTTTTTTACATTTTGCTTTATGTTCAATGAATGTGACTAGTTTTAAATTTTTAAGTGCCTGATATTAAACAGGATCTAGTTCAGTAGAATCATGTAAAAGACTTGGAAAATTGAAATAGGTTATCAATTATTGGCATTACCCTACAAAACTTATTTTGAAAGGTCTATGCTGGCAATTTGCTGTGTATATATTCTTTTCAAGGAGAGCAAATAATGGAGTAGAAAAGATACTGGATTTAGCATAATAGAAAATGGGATTTTCCCTTATCATTATGAATTAACAAGATGATAGTGGTCAGCTCACCAAGGCAATTTAAAAATTTTAATAAAAAATGAGAGAGTCAAAAACACTTTCAGCATTCTGCATTTTTAAGACTCTAAATTGATTTTGGTAGGCTTGGTAGGGCTTTGGGTTACAAACATTCCTCTAATTTCATAAGGAAACATGATAAACTGTGCCACAAACTTTGGATGAAACACATCTCAGTTACTCTTTTTGATTCAACCCAGGGCCTTCATAGTTAGCTACATCCTCAATCCCTTTTTATTTTTTTATTTTGAGACAGAGTCTCATTAAATTGCTAAGTTGTCCAAGATAGGTTTGGACTTGTGATTCTCCTGCCTTAGCCTCCCAGAGTGCTGGGATTATAAGTGTGCGCCACCATATCAGGCTAACTTTTAAATAAGATTTTGCTGTGAATTCCATTCCCCACCAGGAGAAAAGTATGGGACTCTCATCTGTAGTCTAATGAGATGGACTTTCATGATGTATTACTTGGGGAACTTGGTACTTGGCCATTGCTGCTTGGGAAGAGTTGTACCATCATTGACCCCCACTTGGAAAATGTAGAGCAGAGAGATAATCATGTTTCTTGTATTGGTGGCAGATCTAAGAGATGTTTTGGGATGGATCTGTTCTTCCATGGTTTATAAGTGCTTCTAAAGATCCAGGTTTGAGCTAAGACAGAGAGAGAGAAAGACCAAGCTGCTAGTCTGAAGGTATTTTGACTTTCATCTAAGAGCATCACCTATATGGGAGTGGGACTCCACCAGTAAAAATCTGTCAGTAGAGTGGACTGACAGAAGATCAACAGCAAGATTGATGAGAAATGGCTACCTTAAGAAAAGTCATTTTTGTTGGGAGGACAGCCAGACCCTAGCTTTTCCCTGTGAGTCAACACCATTCGTGGACTGTGGTGGGAGAAAAGAAAGACTCACCAAGAAGCAAGCCCCGCACTGTGAACCAGTGCTATGCATGGGCCACTGCCAGTTGGGGGTCAGCCAGACCCAAGCCTTTTCCTGTGAGTCAGCACCCTTTGTGGACTGTTGGGGGAGAGAACAAGGAATCACAAGAAGCAAGCCCTTCCTGCGAACCAGTGCTGTGTGCAGGCTGCCACCAGCAGGGGGACAGCCAGACCTCAGTTCCTTCCAGCACATGGGCTGGCAAACAAGAAGAACCAATCCTCCCTATACCCCTGTAAGTGGCTAGCTGATCTGGAGAAACACAGGCTGTAATGATAGCTATTGAGGTGAAATGCAATTTGATGTCTGTGGTGTTTTGGTGCAGGTCTAAGGCCAGTGGTCTGATCATCTGTTCAGAGGATAGCAGTATGCAGTGTAGCATTTAGAGGGGATCTCCTTTGTTGATTCCCTATTGTCTTGTTTTGAAGTCTTGTATCATTTTCATTGTTTGGTTAGGTTGGGTTTTGTTCCATTTTGTTTTGTTCGACTTCATTATATCTGATGGCATGAGCAGCTATTTCAAAGATAGCAAGATATATTATGGTAGCCATTTTGGATTCACTATTGTCTTGTTTTGAAGTCCTTTATTGCATTGTTTTGTTTTTATTGGTTCTAATGTCTGAAGGTATCTGCAGCTATTTTGAAGACAGCAAGAGGTATTATGGTAACTATTGTTGATTTCATATTGTTTTGAAATCCTATATTACTTACTCTGGTTTATTTTGATTGGTTTTATTCTGCTTACTTTTCTTGGTTTTATCCTCTTTAAAATAAAATAAAGTTAAAAAAGAAAAGGCATTGTCAATGTACTAGAAATTATGATGGAAGGAGAATTCAAGGGTTTCCAGATTGTGCATGGAAAAAATCCACAGAAAAATCAGTTATATTTATACAATATATCATTGAAGAAAAGATAGGTCAAAAGCCAGTATATACAGCACTAGTTACCTGTAAGAAGTTAGGGTCTAATATGAACACCCATGACAAACATCTTATTCCTTTTATAGCATTGCTTTTGGTCTTCCTTTTTGCTCATCCCTACTTCCCTTTAATTGTTTCTTTGAAAAATATTAGCTCCTAATATTTGGGATCTGTTTCTAGGGAACTTGAGATAAAACAAATTGCTAAGTTGTGCATAGTGTTATATGCCTGTAATCTTAGCTACTCAGGTTCAGCCTACAGTAAGTTTGAGCCCAGCCCTACTTAGCAGGATCCTATCTCAATTTTAAAAAAAACAAAAAAGCAGATGTAGCTCACTGTGAAGACCCTGGGTTCAATCCCCAGTACACAAAAACCAAAATGAAACAAAACCAAGTATTTCACACTTACAAACACAGACAAAACAACATCAATAATAGCAAATATTTACTTACCTCAAAAATCACCAAGGTGATGCTCAGAAATATGGTGACAGTCAAAAAATGCCACTTCTTTTCCCTGTCTTCCTCTTTCATTGCATCAGCTAAAAAATAATTTACAGGTTTCTTTCTTTTCTCCATTATCCTCACATCAAACAAGTATGGGATGATTTACGTAGTGACTATAAAACATCTCTTAAAACTTTTTTTTTTATAATATGAGAACAAGAGGAACTTATCTTTACAAATAAATAATATACAAAATGTTCTATAATTTCTTGGGATAATTATATGACTACAGTTAAATCTCTGAAATACATCAGAAAGTTGATTAGGTTTGGCAAAAGCTCTCAGGGAAGGTGATATACTCCATTTTATCCATCCACTCTGTAAAAATACTGAGCTTGGAGCACTTCTGTCAACCCAGCATTACCTCAAAACAGTTCCCTTGACAATAGACAATGGCATTCGGTTTCAGAAATCATTTATTTTCTAAGGAGAGGATTTGTTTATGTTCATTTTGTAGCGGTTTGATAATTACAGTTTAAAAAATGCTTGTACTTTTTTTTTTTACTCCTAAAATACAATAAGACTCCCAGACATTTGGGATGATTACATCTTCTTACTGTTCAGTTCCATAATTGTTTTCCTCCTTTCTTTGGACTCCTGTGAATTAAAATTATTTTTAAAACTTATTTTTGCTAATTCTCTTGAATAAATTGATCTCACTATAAAAAGTTTTCAAATTAGAATTAAAAACTGTGATCTTAATCTGTACATTTAAAACATCTTTTCATCTTTTTTTCTCTGACAGAAAGTCATTTTCTTTTTAAAATTTTAATGCTAAAGTCCAGTTTTACTCTGGTTACTCTGTGAGAATGCATTTCTTATAAACTTTTCATTTTTAAAAAAAATTCAGTTTTATAAAACAGAACAGGCAAGTAGAAGATATCTTACTACAGAAGAAGAAAAGGTTAAGGGGAAAGGAGAATGGATGTGTAAGAAAGATAGATACAGTCAAGATATGTAATATGCACCTATGAAAATGCCACAGTGAAACTCATTATATGTAATTATGGCTCACTAATAAAATTCAGTTTTTCTTTTAATTGAGGTTATACAAGTTTATTTTTTGTAATTAAGTATTTCCATGGCACTTGTAAAAAAACAAGAGACTTTGAACATTCCCCTTCCTTGACCCAAAAGTTTTTCAAAGACAACCATTTTAAACTCATTTTGCTAACTCTTTTGGAGTTACCTCCCTAATTATGAAGTTGAAACTTACACTGTTCATACTTGAGTTTTCTACTTAGATATTCATGACTTCTCACCAGGGAATATGAGGATTTAGCTGTTTTTCCTGCCCTGTTCTTTCTAACATTCAACACTGTTCTATCTTCCTACAGCCTTCATCTTCATTGTGGATTGCCCTCTTCTTTACTCGAGCTGAAATGTATGGAAGGCTAACCTTTTGAGACCTTGCATGTCAAGGAATGCTCTATTCTATTCTCATTTTGTTTAATAACTTTAACAGTGTGAAGTTTCAACACAAGAATAATATTTTCTCAGAATTTTCTTACATCTTTTTTCTCCCCGTTGTTTTCATAATTGCTATTGGCTTGTCTTCTAGTTTATAGATCTTTTCTTTGCCATACTAAATTTGCTCAAGCTATTAAATTAATCTCAAGCTATGCATTTAAAAATTTTTAGGCATTGTATTTTTAATTCTAGGTACTTTTTTGTTCTTAATCAAAATTTTATTATCTATCTTGAAATTACTCATCCATTGAATATATTCCTTTTCATCAATTAAAATATTTATAAAAGTATTTTAAAGTCTTTGGCCATTAATTCTGTCATTGGGGTTGTCTATTGCTTTCTTATTGACCCTAGTATATTAGCCTTCTTTGCACGCTCATTAATTTATTTTGTATATTGAATATTGTAGATGACACTCTGTAGAAACTTGATTTTCTTCTTTTGAAGAGTGGTGTCTCTTAACTGTTGGTTGTTTCCTTTGATATGCAAAAGCTTCAATTCGATATGATCCCATTTGTTTATTTTTCATCCTATTTCTTGTGCCATTGAAGTTCTGTTCTGAAAGTCAATGCCTACATGTATGTCTTCAAGAATTTTACCTATTTTATCTTCCAGAAGATTTTTGGAAAATTTTTAGGTCTTATAAGACCATGCCATTTGCAAATAATTGTAATTTGACTTCTTCCTCTCCTATCATGTCCCTTTTATTTTTTTCTTTTGCCTAATTATTTTGAGACTTGTGGATAATATTTTGAGGATTATGTTGAAGAGGAGTGATGATAGTGCATACCCTCATCTTGTTGCTGATTTTAGAAGGAAAGCTTCAACTTTCCTTTCATATGATGTTGGCAGTATGTTGGTCATAAATGGTTTTTATCAGAATAGAGTTCTTCTATACTTATTTTTGCATACCTATTTTCTTCAGGATTTTTATTATGAATGGGTGTTTGTCAAAGACTTTTTCTGTGTCTATGGAGATGATCATGATTTTCTTGCTTCTATTTATGTGATAAATTACATTTGTTGATTTTCATGCATTGAACTATTCTTGCATTTTTGGGATGAAGCCTACTGGTCATGGTGTAGGATCTTTTTGATGATTTGTTGCATTCTGTTTGCCAGTATCTTACTGAGGATTTTGGATATATGTTCATTAGAGAAATTAGTCTGTTGTTCTCTTTTTTAGTTGGATCCTTGAGATAACAGACAGAATAAGAAAAATTTTTGACTATTTATTACTCAGAGGACAAACATCTAGAATATATAAAGAACTAAAAAAAAAAATTGAGCTCCCCAAATAAATGACCCAATCAAAAATTGGGCATCCAAAATGAACAGCTACTTCTCAGAATAAATACATGAACATGTATTTATTGAAGATGGCCAATAAATACATGAACATGCATTTATTGAAAAAATGTTGAACATCATTGGTCTAATACAAATATAAATTAAAATTACATTAAAATATCATCTTATCCCAGGAAGAATGGCTATCATAAAAAAATCTAATAATAACAAGTGTTGGTTAGGATGTGAAGAAGAAGAACTTTTCTAAATTGTTGGTGGGGATATAAACTAGTACAACCATGATGAACAACAGTGGTCTATCCCAAGTGATCTACATCCAAGTAGGCTTTACCTCTTAATAGCACATTTACATGAATCCACTGGTAAGTATGGCATCCTTGTGACCCAATCACTCTTCAAACACATAAGGTTTGTGGAAGATATTTTTGATCTAAACCATAACATTGTTAAAAGTTTCATGGCCATCTTTGCTACCATTTTGTTAATTCTTTATCACTTCTTTCTCTAAATCTTTCTTTTTTCCCACATTCAGGGTCCCTAAGTTCTGCCCCTTGATCCTCCATCTATAAATTAAAAATTCCCATTACCATTTTACTTAGTATTTAATCTATAAACCAGGACACAGAACGTAGGCCCTTCACTGACTTCCACATCAATTTCAGCTATTGAAAGCTTTTCATGATTACATGATGAATAATTGTTTTGAGAATTTTTGGGACAAGAAGCTGTCATGTCTCCGTATGTGCATCATCTCTGTTAAAAATGTCCCATGCCACATTTTTATCATTAAAAAATGTCTTCCTTCCATGATTTCATCAAATGAACTCTCTGACTCTGAGCACTTAGTTTCTCCCTCCGTCTCAGATTTGTACTCTTTTCTCTTCTGTTTCCATTGGCAGATTGGTAAATCTCCTTTGGATGTGTGAGATTTCTTGGGATATCTGCTGTCTGTACTTAGGCATTTGTTCCTCTTATTCTAAAAGGAGTTATAAGGAGTACATATTTAGCTGGCATGTTACACAGCAGTTTCAGCTTTTCTTTCCTTCAATTTTTGAATTTTCAAATTATTCTAGGACTTTAAAAATTTTATTTTACTGTAATTTTTATATGTAAACCTGCCTATCCCTTTTTCTAAACAAAATGTTCATTTCTACTCTTTTTATGAGAGACTTACTAATATAGTTTTGGTGCTTTGGTTTTTGTGAGTCAATGAATTGAGTTTGGTGAATTACCATACAACCACTGGTTACTCTGGATCATATTATTCTATGACTGAGCAATGCAAAATAGGATCATGTATGTTTTATTTTATTTTTGGCTATGTAGCTATTAAATGCTAGTGTGCATATTATCTTCCCCAATGATTTGTTGACACTGGAAGGTAAATTTACTGCTTTTTTTGTTTTCTTCTTTTTGTTTGTCTTAGTCTCTGATCACATCAATGGAATGATAAGTTTTTCAACTTTATGTAATATTAAGGCTGATTGTATGCAGAATGGGGCTTTAGTGCCCTGCAATGATGATAAAACTTTGCTTTGACTATTGATGACTTGTAATAGAGTAGAGAATAAAGGCAATTAGGTATACAAGGTAGAGGAGTGTTGCATAGGCTGGGATTCATGTTAATTGTCACTATGATTTTTTCAGAGTTTGTCTCAGTTATCAAAAAGGCATCTCTCAATTATCAGAAATGAAGTGGTCTATCTACTTTGGTAGACAACAAGCTTACAATGTGGTCTCTAGTTCCTTTGCTTTTCTGATCTTGTTTTATGAAGGAAATAGCTCATTTATATAATCGAAATCTCCTTGATTACTGTATATCACTAGATGTAGAAAAGAGCAGTGCAAGAATGCAGAACTCACTTTCTTATTTCTATTCTTGGCTAGGCTTCAGGGACAGTATTTTAAAAAAATCTTAAATTATGTGCAAACTAAAGATTAAGATCACTAGACATCCAAGACACAGGATGAAGGTTTTTGGTCATCCAAAAGCTAAGGTAACTATTATGTACTTATGCAGCAGTGCCAAAAGTGCATTTAAAATCTCAACTACTTCTCATAATAGTCTAAGATTATATAACTCTATGATTCTCAATTTATAGATTAGAAGTAGGCTGAGGTTATAAAGTGTTCACAATGACATGTGTCATCAATGGTGGTGTCAGAATTAAAGTATAGGCAGCCATATTGCATAGTAGACTAGAATGGTCAAATCAGTATAGTTTTCACATTTGGAACTAATGTCAGATTTGACAAATGTGTGTGGTCAACCAATTTCTAAACATCTGCTTCTAACCAAGGATGCCATCATCTAGGACCCTGTGGACCTGTGTCCAGAGTGCTTTTGCCTAATCTAGACATCTTCACTCTCACATATGGTTTACAAAGTTTATGCAGACTGTTCTCTCCTTTCTTTCTAATTCTGTTTCTTGGAGTAGACATTCTATTTCAGGTGTATTTTATCTGTTGTTGTGGATCTTTCCTTTCCACTATATGAAGGATTTGAGATATTAGGAGGGAAAAGAAGAATACATTAGATAATAGATAGTAGAGGGAAGTTTAATGAAAAGGAATGGCCTTTTTTTTTTTTTTTTAATTCTAGGTAGTGTCTCAGAAAAAAATGTAGGCTGTGGAGAAATGGTGGCGCAATACTAAGAAAGGTTTCTGATTTCCCAGTGGCTGGACATATTTTAATCAGAAGGCTGATTAAGTTCAGATGGCCTATAGAACTCATCTGTGCCTAAGCAGATTTGATAGACACTAGAGTTGTTGGTTAATGTACCACTTTATGTGCAAAGAACTCATTTTCTCATTATTTTTTTAATAGCTTACATAGCTGGAATTTGTTGTGTTCTATTGTTTTCTTTTGTTCTTAACCATATTTTCATTTAGCATCAATATAAAAGCCAAGGAATTGTGCTATGGAATTGTGCTTATGGAATCTTTGATTCACACTTAATATGTCTGTATTATTTGTTGTTGTGGACCTACTGTGCTTTTGTTTGTAGGCTGCAAGTTAGACTGGATGATAAACTTTCCTATTAGAAATCCAAGACTTTATTTCCGTCTGGAAAATGTACTAACAACTACAGGAAATAATTGGAAACATCTACCTTTGTTGTCAGAATAATAACAAAAATTGATGCTTTTATCATAAGGTCAGTACAGGATTAATTAGAATACAGGTGTTCCCAAAAGAAAATACAGGTGTTCTCAAAAGAAAAGAAGTTGTTTGATTCAATATATTTTACTGTTTCTCATAAATGGGAGTAGGAAAAACAGCTGTGGTTGTGAAGATCACTGTTCTGATCTGCAACAAGTAAAAGGCGGAAGAGCAGAGTGATTAGGCATACTCAGTCCCAGTTGGACTGCCCTCAGTTTGAACCTCAGCTCTGGTATGCATTGTGAGATTCTGAGCATGTTACTTAAATTTGCTGTTCTTTAAAATGAGTATAGTAAAAGCAATATCTCATAGCATGGTTACAATAATTACATTAGATAATAAACAAGCAGTGCTCTTAAAAGAGTCTGAAGTATCTTATAAACATATAATAGCTTTAGGCAAATGGTAATAATACAAAAGCTAGATACAAGAACTGAATTATTATGCATGGCATTATACCAATATAACTAAGTGGATGGTGCTATAGTTTGGATCTTAAATGTTTCCCAAAGACTCATATGATAAATGCTTGGTCACCAACACATGGCACTATAGGGAGATAGTAAAATTTTAGGAAATTGTACCAAATGGCAGGAAGTTAGGCTACTGGAAGTATATCCTTGAAGTTGATTATTTTTGTTGCTTTCTTGAAACAAGGTGTTGCTGTATAATTCAGGTGGCTCTTGAACTCACTATGTAGCTGAGACTGGTCTCAAACTTGGGGTGATTCTCTTACCTCAGCCTCCTGAGGGTTGGCTTTATGGGTGTGCATCACCATGCCCAGGTTGAAGTGGTTGAGACCCTGCCTTCTCTATCTGTCTCTCTTTGCTTCCCTGCCACCAATAGGGAGCACTTCCCTCCATCATGTTTTTCTTGCCATAGGCCTGTAGACAAGATCAAGTGATTATGGACTGAAACTCTGGAAGTACGATGCAAAAAAGTTTTATTTGAAGTTGATTTTCTCAGGTATTTTGTCACAGCAACAGAAAGTTGACTATCAAAGCTGGTTACACTAGAAAATAATGATAATAGATCTGACATATTTCCTTTATAATGAAAACATTAAATCTAACAGATGAATGTTAACTTCCTGTTATGTACAGAAAGTTCAGTTACTTGGGTTACTGTCAGCAAATATTTGATTAACAGTTGACATTATTCTTGTCCATTCCTTCTCTAAGCAACTGCTAAATCCAATTATTCCTCATCTTATTGCTCTTTATTGTTCTTTCTTTTTCTTTTTTTGTCATTGTTTCATTTTTTTCTGTTTGTTTTTTTCAAATCAAGGGTTTGTGGAAAATCTGTATCAAGCAAGTCTATCAGCACCACTTTTCTAACACTACATTAACCCTTATTAAATATTTTTTACATTAAAATTATACATTGTTTTAAACACTCAATATAATTGCACACTTCATAATGTACATATAGTATAAACATGTTTTATTTTGAAAACAATAAAAACAATAGTATAAAATTTCAAAACAAAATCATAGGAGAGTAAAAGTGGTTAGTACATTGTGTATTATGTTCAAAGTAGTTGCTCATATTACAAAACATACGCGTGAAAAATTGATCAAACAATACAAGCACAAACCTTTCCTTATTGAACTAACAGCAATTAGTAGTATAGGTATCTTAACTATTATATATATGTGTATATATATATACATATATATATAATTTTTTTGACCCTTTTCCCTTCCTTCTTTTCTCATTTTCCCCATCCCAGTAAACATGACTTTTACATGTACTGGGAAACCAACAAACCAAATGATTTCTTTTATCGTTATATTCAATATTAGATTTGCTATAGTCTGGAACCAAACTTGTAATATCTCTGGGATCTCTGAGGTATGCCTTAAAAATCTTACCTTGAAAAAAAGAATCATATATACATTGCCTTTTAATCCTTGCTACACATCAGAGGTATCTGATCAGCTTTAAAACCCAACCTCAGAAAGTCTGCTTTGATTGGAGTAGCAGTGATTTTAAATGGTGCTCAGGGTTGGGATCAGTGATGTGATGCACCCCACACATCTTTATAAAGAAAGACCTTTATAAATCTGGGTTATTTCTTATCTCTATTCATGGTGATGACATCTGAGAACTTTATCTTTAGGGCTTCTTTAGGCTATCCTTTTAGACAGGTGTTTTTCTTGAAGTTAATACAAATCTCATTCATACACGGATAAAGATTTTTTGGTTTTTATAATTTTGTTATATATTTGTGTATTTTGACATGTACTAGGAAAAATACCACTAGTTTTTCAGGCTTTTAAAATAGACAATATTGTGCAGGAGTTGTTTTAAAGTATGTAAGTGTAAAAAAATGAATAAGTGACTAATAACAGATTGTTATACTGGTCTGGAGAGTGTCCTCTCTCAAAATTCATGTCCTCTAATTTTAAGATGTGACTGTATTTGAAAATATGTAATGAGTTAAGATGTGGTCTTGCTGGAGTAGATTGGGTCCTTAAACCAAAATATGTTTTTTCTTGTTCTCTCTCTCCCTCTCTCTTGTCTCTTTTTCCTCCTCCTTCTCACTTTTCTTCTCCTCCCTCCTTGTTTGCAATGTTGGGGATCAAACACAGGGCACATGCTAGGTAAGCTGAGTTATACCTCAGCCCCAAATGTGCATTTATAAAGAAAGCAAAGAGACTTAAAAAAAATAAAGACAAAGGTAGAAGAGTATGAGATTAGAAATGGATGCAGAAATTTGAGTGATGCCACTACAAAATGAAGATTAGCAAGATTGTCCACAATCCACCAGAAACTAGGAAAAGCCAAGGAATGTTCTTCTCATGGATCTTTCTGAGACAGCATGACTCATGCCTTAACTTCAGATTTCTGGCCTCTAGAACTATGAAAATTAGTTTTTGTTATCTGGAGCTACCAGTTGCAGTACTTTGTTAAGGCAGCTCTAGGAAAGTAATATAGCAACCAGGCAAAATGATAAACTAGGAATATGAATAACTGGAATTGAGGAAACATTGTCTTAGGGTAAAGCTCAGAGATTTTACTGTGGCTTGAAAGTATCTCCATCAACCACACCCTTCACCACAGCATCAAAAAATTTCAGTACTTATGACTCACTCTAACAGAGGAAGTAAAAGATTTATACACTGAAAATTATAGTACTCAAAAAAGAAATTGAAGAGGAATTCAGAAAATGGAAAGATATCTCTTGGTTATGGATAGAAAGAACCAACAGTGTGAAAATAACCACACTCTCAAAACTATTACACAGATTAAATGCAATCCAATCAAAATACCATTAGCATACCTCACAGATCTAGAAAACACATTCCTAAAATTCATATGGAAACATAGGACACCTAGATTAGCAAAGGCCATCCTGGGAAACAAAGGCAAAGCAGGAGACATCACAATCCCAGACTTGAAAATATACCACATGACTTCTATAACAAAATCAGCATGATACTGGCAAAAAAACAGACCTGAGAATAAATGGGACAGAACAGAAGATATAGACACAACTAAAAAACACTCAACCACCTTATATTTTTTTATTTTAAAGACAATAAAAACAAAACAAAACAAAACAGAGTAAAACACAACAGAGCAGATGAGAACAGAACAATGCAAGCAATACATGTCTTTAAAACATAATGACAGGAAATTAACAATGGCTACCCTAGTGTCTCTTGTTTTCTTCGAAATGGTTGTTCATACATTCACACACAATAAACTCAAACAAAACAAAATAATATAAAACCAGATAAAACAAAAGAGTGAAAGCATTACAGACCTTCAAATCAGACAATTAGAAATCAACAATGGCTGCCTTAACGTCCTTTGTTATCTTCAAAAAAGCTGATCATATCTTCTCACATATTGCAATCAAGTAGTAGAAAACAGACTTAAACCAATCAAATTAAAGAATAAATGCATTCTTGGACTTCAGAACCTGAAGATATGAAATCAGCTATGGCTACCATACTGTCTCATTTTCTTCAATGTAACTGTTCATATTTTTATATTTAATAAAATCTGCTCTTATAAACTCTTTACAAGTAGTTCTAAGCATGTATAAGTGTATACTTGTACATTTATCCTTTCTGTGCTAGAGGCACTAGCAGAACAAAGCATAAGAAAAACAAAAAACAATAAAGATGGATAAACAACAGTAATAAAGAGCCCCAAAAAATAACAATATAGGCTTTCTAAGCTAGGTGATGGGAAGATACCAAAGGTTGTTATTTTGTATAGTTGTCTTCCAGAGTTGCTCAGTTTACCAGGTATAGGCATACAGAATTGGTCTGGTTCTAGGAATGTTAACTGTTTTTCTCTAAGAACTAATAAAATTAGAAGTACAATCATCTTATCTTAAATATATATATATATACATATACATATATATACTAATATATAACTTTTCTTTTCCCTTCCTTCTTTTTCTTTTATTT
>RJWT010019979.1:0-18166 GCA_004365215.1 Cuniculus paca | reverse complement strand
AGAAACCAACAATAGTTGAAAAAAATTTATGCACATTAATTCAGAACTGAGCAGTTTTACAGGACTCGCTGTATAAAGACTGGTAAGTTGAACATCACCACGGGGCCATGTGCACGGTGAGACAGGCTGAACTACTCTTTCTAAGACGTATGTGTGAGATCTCCCCAACATCGCACCTCGACAAAACCTTCCAAAATGTTCAGCCCACGCCATCTAGCCAGCTAGCTAATGACACTGGGGATGAAGCCCAGGGGTGCTTTACCACTGAGCTATATCCCTGACCCTTCTTATTTTTTGACAGAGTCTCACTTAAATTGCCTTGGCTGGCCTCAAACCAGCAATCATACTGTCTCAGCCTCCAGCACGGGTCAAGCGTCACCGAGCCCGGCAACACACACCACTTGCTCCTGAAGGCAGAATGAAATGAGAACTGCGCAACCTCTGCAAGATGCTACTTTGAGTAAAACTTAGAAAGCAACACAAAGGAATTCGCTACATTTAAAAACGAAAGGTCAAGTTAAAAAGAAAATTACAGTAAATCTCTGGGTCTTAACTCTTAGACACACACACAAAAAGGTTTAGAGATATAATTCACAGTATATCTTTCAAACCTATGAATTAGAAGTTCAAATTTCCATTAGTCACTCGGTCTGTATGGGACTAGTTTTCATGCCTCAGAACTCTTCCTAGTTGAGATAGGGAAACCACGATAATACAAATTGTTAGTAACAGTGCATTGAAAAAAATGTCTCCAGAAAAAAGAAAAACTGCTCACAATATTATTTAAGAAATGAGCCTACACAGTTGCCTAATTATTGGTATAAGCTATGTTTTAAAATGATAAACTTCAATTCTCCTGAAATTTCAAGTCCTTTATTAAGTGTTAGGTATCTCCTCAAAATGCTATGACATAATGTTCACAAAATTTATCAGGATAAGAATAAGAATGCAAGGTAAACGAAAAAAGTATTTTTTGTTTTAGAAAAGCATTGTTCATTACTAGCTTAATATGGACTATATAATGAAGAAAACACATTCACTGAAGATATTTTTATACGTAAAGCTAGTCAACTCATTTCCTTCTTTGCTTATGCTGAAACGAATTACCTATTTCCAAAAGACACTAAAGAAACTTCACGTCAATAACTGTTCTACTTCCCTTTTCAAAAAAACTGTAAGGTTAGGGACTGACTCGAAACAAGTTGAAGCTTTTACATCAAGGATTCAATAAAGCAGTTTTTCTACTACTAACATGTTCCATTCCAACACTTCAGTGAGAACAAACACTTATGAACAGTTTTAAATACAATCATCCACCAGGCATGGCGGCGCGCTCCTGTAATCCCAGCACTTGGAAGGCTGAGACAGGAGGATCGCTGTGAGTTCCAGGCCAGCCTGGGCTACATAGTGAGCTCAAAACCAGCCTGAACTACACAGCGAGTCCCTGTCTCAAAATAAATCAATCATCCATTCATAACAAATTAGGAATCATCTGTGGATCAGCTTAGTAAACTATTCTACACCTTCAAGATCTTCAGCATAATATGAACTAAGAAAAAAAACGTATCCATGTAGATAAGGATCAATTCCCAATCTGACTGGTCTAGAATGAGGTCTTCTTCCTTCTTACAAAATAATAAACTATGCCACAAGTGGTGGCCCGGGCCTGCGATGCCAGCCCGGGGAGGCTGAGGCAGGAGGACCATGAGGTGAGGCCATGTTGGGCTACCCAGTCAGTTGAAGGCCAACAGTGAGCCAGCTGGTCTCAAAAATTCAACACCCCCCCAACAACCTAAACTCCCTCAGTTTGCATTCACATTCTATGTCAATTTACCACACAACACTGTAATTTAAAAAAAAGTTAAATAAAACTTATGCACAAATCAGAGCCACAAATAAAAGCATACTGCGCCCCAAAGCCCATGCGTACACAGTGCCACTGCCCAGCACGCAGGGCTGCGGGCTCCTCCGGCCTCAGCACTCACGGTCCGCCCGTCTACCTACAGCAACCCTAAGGGCCCTCCTCCCTAAAGTGATACTGCAATGATTTCACAACAGAAATTGGACGATATTACACTTCTAAGACAAGAATTAGGTCCTCCGGGGTTTTTTTTGGTCTTGTTTTTTGCTACCCGGGTCGAACTCGACCTCACGCTTGGCAGGCAGGCGCTGTGCCGCTGAGCTCTGTCCCCAGGCCCAGGTCCTCCACTTTTCACCTTTAACGTGGTACAGAAAGTTCAAAAGTAAATTCTTCTCTCCCATTCTCCTTGCCTTCTCTCATTTAAACTAAACAATAAATTCTCCAATAAGCAAGCGAGAACCCCAGTTTTCACGCATACTCTAAGCCTGCCTACACGCTCCTTCTCCGCCTTCCTGACACCAGCCTTTACTCCCAAGTGCTACGCAGCCCTTGGGCGAATCCTTGCTTGATCTCTCAGGCAATCAGAGGACCCTCAGTTCTGATCCCAAAGCCCTCTATTTATTGCAGCATTTCACGCTGGAGACCGCACCTGCTCTGTCCCGTGTACATGGCTCCTTCGTGGCCTGCAAACCCTGGGAAGTATGTTCTTTATCAGCGTGTAGCAAGTACTTCACGGACCTGTTAAGTATTCAAGAGATCTGGCCAAGACAGCCAAGTGTGGTGGCACACGCCTCTAACACCAGCACTCAAGAGGCTGGGGCAGGAGGATTGCAGTGAGTTTGAGGCCAGCCTGGGCTACACAGTGAGGTCAAGACTAGCCTGCACCACACAGCCCTGTCTCAAAACAAAACAAAAGCAAAGAAGCATTTGTGAATGAAGAAAGACTTAAGTATAGCAATCAACCCTAATTGCGTCAACAGTTCGGAATCCAGGCAATTAAAATGCAATAGGTATTAGCAGCATAGGTAAGAGCCACAAACACAAATGTTTCCATAACTTGATAACCAAATGTTTTGGTAGTTTTTGTTTTTATGGAACTGGGGATTGAACCCAGGGCCTTAACTCTAACCATACCCTTTTTAAACTTTGACTTCTGGATCTCTCACTAAGTCACTTAAAACTGGCCAGTCTGGGTTAGAACTTGTGATCCTCCTGCCTCAGCCTCCCAGAGTTCTGGAATTACAGGCAAGCACCAGCACACCCAGCTAGTATGATTCTTCCTTAATGTTTAGACTACATTTATCAAACCGTCTAAGCCTACAGTTTCCTTTGAGACAACAGTTTTATTGTAGACCCACTGTCTTAATAATTATGGTGTACTTAGGTTTTCTGGTGCTGAGAACTGAACTCACGGTCTTGCACATGGCAGGCATACACTCCTAGCTCCAAGTCTCTAATTCCTTTTTATGTTCATTTTGGCAAACCAAATATTCTATCATCAGCTTATCTAACTCTTCATTTATTGGCATACGTTTTGTTCACAACATTCTCACGATGCACTGACATTAAAATTTATACTGAGACTCTTTATTCTTGATACATTATTTGAACTTTGCTTTTCAGTCTAAAGTTTACCGATTTTATCCATTTTTCTTCAAAGAGCAAAGTTTCAGCAGAGCATGCTGGCACATGGGCTCATCCTGCAGGAACCCAGAGGCTGAGGCGGGACTGTGAGTTCAAAGTCAGCCTGGAAGGGGTAGTTTACAACCAGCCTTGACGGCACAAAGCATGTTGGCTTTCTTGCTGTTTTTCTAGTTTAGTAATGCCTGCCTTTTATTTCTTCTTCGATTTTATTTTCATAAAATAAACTCAAGTTGGGAAATTAAGTATATTATGTTGTTCTTTTCTAACTTTTTTGAAGTTTGATGACTGGCTTTTCAGCCTTTTCTGCAATGTGTCAATCGTTAACAATTCCCAGTTTACCTGCATTGGTATAACGCCAGGTTTCTGAAACGTGATGCTTCATGGCCACCTACATCTGACCAGTTTTTGTGAATGCTTTCTGCGTCCCGCTGTGGCGGATTAACGGATGGTCACCTTGCGTGGGGACACCCAGATGAACTGGGTCAGCGTGGCTCTGGGCATGGACGACCCCCTCAAGGATGGCTATGACCAGCAGAGGGACAAGAGGGACATGGAGGGGAAGACCAAATGCTGCCTGCCGCCGAGTCTCCTGCAGAAGCTTGCCTGGGCTGGTCTTCCTGACTGTCGGAGGAGGAGCCCGGGTCCTCGCTGTCACCAGCAGGCAGCTCCGGTCTTCACCTTGAGTGTGTCCCGGGCTCCGGTGCAGATCCGTCACGCCGCCTGCACCTCCACGCACACCCTTGATCCGGACTTGCCTGAGACACTGCCCTGGGGGCCAGGGACTCGCGGGCTCTTCCGGCCTGCGGGGGTGGACAGATCTTGGCACTCTCCTGCATTTGCCTCTGAGTGAACGCTGTAAAATAGTCCTGTGAACTGTGTTAAATCTATTCCCTTGCCAACCCTGACTGCGACACTCAGGAGAGTGCTCTGTGCCACGGTCACTGCGCTCCTTTCATGGAAAGCTCTGCTCCCGGTTCGTCTTTTACATCCCTATTGATTTTTGTTGTACGCGGTGATGATGCGCTTTTGTTATAAAAATGTTAAAAACACCTGGTATGGCTCGGGATTTCTGGGTCTTCTAGTAATTTTAGCAATTTTCCCTGGATATATTTTCAGGCCATGTTACCAAGTACAAATTAAAACCTTTATATTTTTAACTACTTTTTATTATAAGGCATAACTTTTATCTCATTTTTTTCTGATTTAAAACCTATTCCAATATTAATATAATCACAGATTTTTTTGGGTTGCTACTTGCACAGGATATAATTTGCTATCCTTTTACTTTCAACTTTTCTCTAACATCTTAGCACGGCCGCTGACGGCGTGTGGCTGGTGTACTAGCACATACGTACCCGTCTTGTAACTGAAGTTACTGTTGTGTCAATACCTGACACAGGGAGGACCGAATCCACCGATCTGCTTGTGTTCTCCACTGGTCTGGCTTGTCCTGTGCTCCTCGTTCCCATCTCTCTCTCTCCTCCACTATTTTTATTATTCCATTTCATTTAAGCACGTGTTAGGTACAAGGTCTACACTATTTTCCTAGTTAGAAGCAGTCACATGTGATTACTGAGCATCTCAGATACGGCCAGGCTGTGGCCCAGGATCGCGTGGGCCAGGCCTGTGTTCAATCCCCAGCACCACACAAGAAAGGTGGTCTCTGAAATGTGACTTTCCAAATGGAGATGTACCACAGTGGGACACTTAAAGACTTAGTATGAAAATTAAAACGTTAAGATAGCTCAGCAGTATTATATATTCATCTTCTTGCTGAACTAAACAATGCCTGGATACATTGAGTTGAATAAAACACACAATGAAGGGCTGGAGATGTACTCAGCGGAATAGCGCTTGCTGAGCACAGGTGAGGTCCCAGAGTCAATCCCCAGCACGGCAAAAAGCAAAAACAAAACTAAATATGCCCGTGTATGTCTATGTGTACACCTATGTACTACTAAAAGTAATTGCATTCGTGTCTCTTCTATCCATGGTTACTAGAAAATGTACAACTGCAGACACGGCTTACACAGTGTTTGCATTAACACTGCCCTAGGGTTTATAACTCTGACACCGAGTTATCTAAGGACAAAGTTCAGGGCTGCTTTACAGCCCTATCAAGAACAATGCCATCATTGGAAACCCTCCTTTGGAACTTGCACACTACTAAACCTAGTCCCATGAGTTTGGGGCCTCGCCTTAAGTAGTGTTCATTTAGGTTATCAATTCTGTTGCTGTTCAGTTCCTTCTTACACCTCTTTATCTTCCACCAGAAGCGCATCTTTCAGTGCTTTTCAGTAAGAAATTCTCTCGTTTTTGCAGACTATGCAACTTTAATCGTAAAGAATCTTGTGCTGGGTTATTAATGTTGGACAAGTATTTCCTTCAACATCCTACATGGTGTTATAGTAGCCTCTTGGTTGCTGAAAACTTGTCTTTCCATTGCCTCTTTCACAATAATGCCTCTTTTCCTGGCTGCGCTTCAGTTACTCTTCTTTTCCACTAAGCCATCCTGTCAAACTGCCAGCTGGCTCACTCTCTTTTTCAAAAATGGATTTCACTATGCATTTCAGGCTGGCCTTGAACTCACAGTGATCCTTGATCCTCGGGTGCTGGGATTACAGGGTGCCCCACCACACCTGGCACAGCCAAATTCTTCTGATGTGGGTGCCTTTCTTCATTCTGCCTGGGCTGGATTTTCTGATTTCCTAGGTCATTGTCTTTCATGAATTCTGGAAAATATTCAGGAGTTCTTCCCAAATAGTCTGTCTTCTCTTCTGAGGCTCAACAAATAAAGAACTTCTCTTCCCCCCTCTACTGCTTTCCCTTCCCACCCTTCATTGTACAATACAAACACTCTCTTCTGACAGTCCCTGGACCAGGAATTCTGTCTGCTGCAAGGCTCTATAGACAGCTCCTGTTCCATTACTTAGTTCTTAATTCCAGTAACTGCGTTTCTCCACTTGAGAATTTCCATTTGGTTCTTTTTTCAAATCTATGGTCTCAATCCTTACTGTTTCCAATTCTCAACTAAAGAATTGAATCTTTCTGGTATTTCTCAAAACTTACTAAATACTGTTTTGTACAGCTCCCCTAACACAGTTAATTACAGAAAAGAGAGCACGGACGGGTCTGTTTCTGTTGCTTCTGGTCTTCACACATTGTCCAGTTTCACAACGCTGGCAATCTTCATACACTGGACTTGGTATTTATTTATAGAGCTGGGTGTGATGGTGCACGCCTCTAATCCCAGCACTTGGGAGGATGAGGCGGGAGGATCACCATAAATTGGAGGCCACCCTGGGCTATGTAGAGAGCTCAAGGTCTGAACTACACAGGGAGAACCTATCTTTAAAAAGCAAAACAAAACAAACCCAAATAACTACATAGAAATGCTGAAATCTAAAAACCAAAAACTTCAGAATTTTCATTTGCTTCTGACATCAGCTGAGGCTCTGAGACTCCAGATCACTCAATCCAGGGCCAGCGCTGTTTCTAGGACGCAAAAAGAACTCAAAGCGACACTGTGTGTCCGGAAACTGATTTACTTGCAGTTCACGCCGTCAAGGTGCAGTTCCGAGTTGCTGCCCAAAGAGCAGCGGGTTTGCGAGCACCCCCATCCCTCCTCGGGCTCTCACCTCCATTTGTCCTTTTAGTTCAGGGAAACTCAAAAATCCCTCTCAGTGTCTTCTTTTGGGTTTGCAGGAGCCAATGAAGCAAAGTAAACTGAAACGCTGGGCTTGAATCTTTAGATTTCCATGTCTGCCAGATGCTGGCGCAGCTCCCTCTTGCCAGTGCTCCAGGGCCGTCAGAGAAACTGTAACCCACCTGCCCCCAAGACGGGTCCCCACCTCCTGTGCCACCATCACAGGAGCCAGAAATCCCAGTTCAGTTTTACCTCTAATACTCTGTTTCCTACTTCTTGATACTGTCAGTGCATACTTCTATCAAAACATCATTACTCTTCGCACTTTCCAGAATAACTTTTATCTGGAACTCAGTGTTATCAGCATGTAATCCTGCCATTCATCCTTTAGCAATGACCTGAGTAAAATTTTCATTTTTCAATCTCCTTCAGATGAGCCTGTGAAATCCCTTTTCCGAACAGGCACCGCAGGTATTTTGGGGCCTATGCGTATTTTAGCCCGTTCCTTTCTCTTAGTGCCACGCTACTATCTCAGTACTTATAAGCCAAGGAGGGGACGTGAATCAGACCCGATCTGTCTCATCCTGGGCCAGAAAACGCTGCCAGGAAGGGCATGATTCTCACCTGGTTCCAGATCATTTTCTGATAAAAAATCTGGGAAGGGTTGGTGTAGGGGAGATTTAAGCCCGAGTGACCAACTCTGGCCGCTGGAATCGCAGTGCCCTTAGCTTAGTGTTAGGCTGTGTGCTCCGTACCACACAGGTCCGTGTCTTACACGCGGCAACGTCGCCCTGAAATACAATGGCAGTAGGGGTTCCAATGGCATCTAGAAGGCAGGGATGCCAGGAAACATCAAGGAATATAAAAGACAGAGAACCCCCACATAGCTAAAAAATAAAAAAACCTGTACAGCCAAACTAAAAAAACCAGTGGTTGGAAACCTCTGACGCACAGCCTGCCCAACTGTAGGAGAGAAGAAAAGTCCACATAATAGCAGAAGGGCGAGACTGGAAAATGCCATGACAACACTGTCGGAGCTCCGGATACAGTCATGCTCAGGGCTGGCTCCTTACCCGATCCTTTTCAGTTGGAGAACCAGTTTGAGCTGAATTCCTCTCATGACTCACTGTGAGAGGCACTCGTAAGTGCAACAGCTCAGCACTCTCCAGCTCCACCGGCCGAAATTCTCAGGGATTTCTCCTCTACTCGCCTCCATCCTGCAGGGGCTGTGCTTTCGGCCCGATTCGTGCAGCTGGGCCCCGGCCTGATACACAGCAGCCCCGCGCGACCACTGAACTACACCACTGAGCCCGACTGCTGCTCCAGCACCGTCTATTTTAACTATTTTTATTTCTCTGTAATACAGAATGTGGATGTAAGTCAAGTTCTATTTGAAGCAAATCACCACTTTACAAAAAGCATTTAGAAACCATATTTATCTAAAGAAGTAAAAAAAAAAAATTTTCTTTTCACAAAAACATGAAGTCAATAGACCTTTTTCTCCTGTATCCTCACGTTTCTTTTGTCACTGATTTAAGGAGTGGTTGTAACATTTCCTTACACTTATACAATAAATGGTTAACATTTGAGACAAAAAAATTTTTTGGAAACTTGCACACTATTACAACCTATAATTAATTACTACAGTTAACGTGTCGAAAAGCCCAACATTACCCTCTTTATTACCTATCTCCCTCTTCAGGTCACTCATTTCAATTTCCTCTCCTAATGTAGGATATTTTATTGTTTTCAGGAATATGGTGCTGGACTGCTCTATTTCTGAGACCATTCATTCTAATTCATGTTCATTACTTGCTTATTGTAGTATTCTTCACTAATTCTAAAATATTTCCAAGATACAAGGAATCTCTTAAACACCATGTGGACCCCACTAACATGTACAATTTTTCTGTATCAGTTTAAAATAAATTTAATTTTAAAATTTAACAAGCCTAGAGAGAAAAGTAAATACAAAGCATGATTCTTGATCCAATCTTGGATCAAACAAACAAGAAAGGATACTAGGAAGGATGTCCAGAGAAACTTGAAGGGGGGCTACTAAGTAATAGGATTCTATCCATACTAAATATTCTGAAGATCATTTTGTTGTTTACACAGGGAAATGTTGCTATGTTTAGGGTAAACTGACATGATCTTTTTAAGTTACTCTCAAAAGTTTCAGGAAAAAAAGAAAGCAATTAGTCATTCCTCAGTATGCATGGGAACTGGTTCCAAGACCTGCCCCCTGCAGACAGGACAATCTGAAGATGGTCAAATCCCTCTCATAAAATGGTTGGGCAGCTGCTTATCATCTACACACACCTCCCGATACGCTTTACATCACCTCCAGATTACTTATCATAACAATGTAAATGCTAAGTAAATAACTATTATATTATTTAGGGAGTAATGAGAAAAAATCCATACGGACCCAGCACAGGTGCCATTATTTTCTGCAAAACTGCAGTCTGCACATGGTTGTGTCCGCAGCTGCTGGAACACACATGTAGGGTGTGTGTGTGTGTGTGTGTGGTGTTAAAAACTAGTAGAGTGTGTTTCCTGGACTGCTGCAACTTTACTGTGGGTTTGAAATACTTCAAATTAAAAACAAAAATCTTATTAAAAACACTAAAAAAGATTATCTTTTCATTATATTCCCTGAAATACATGAGCTCTCTCCACCTTGGGAATTCCCTGTAATTTTAGATCCTGGGCATTTTCTTCCCGAGAGCCTGTCTCATTCTCTGGAAATGCCCATCCGAGGTATCCTTCACCCAGGGACTTCGTCCTTTAATCTTCCGTTTTACTCTTTGTACTGTCTACTCCTTTTCAAACCCGTTTCCTGTATCACTCTCAGTTTTTCTACATTTCTGCATTTAATGTACGTTTTTTGAATGAAGTGACGACACTTTCTAAAGCTTTCCACAGGCTCTTCTCAGTTTGGTCTATTTTCACCGTACAAGAGATTTAACAAAGCAAAATACGCTTTTCCTGAAAACATAAAGGTTTTTGTTTTTGTTTTTGTTTTTCGGTCCCAGGGATTGAACTCATGACCTCACACTTGCCAGGCAGGCGCTTAAGCAACTGAGCTAAATTCCTGGCCCCAAAGGGGTCATTTATTAAATCTTTTGCTTCTTGCAGTATTCTTAGCAGCATCTTCATGGAACAAGCTCTTCCTCAGTGAGTATTTTTCACTGATCCCAAATGGACTTTACTTCCTTTCTGCTTATCCATCTAGAAGGTCTAGTAGAAGGGGACAAGCAGCTTGCTTCCTCTCCGTTTACTCAGAGAATGCAAGCAGAAACCCTTCTAAATGACAGCGCTTCCCTGGACTCCATTCTAGTACTCTAAAGAGTTGAAACAGCAGGCAGAGCGAGCGGCTGCTGCACAAAAATTAGAGATCTAAGAACACTGCAAAAAGCATTCTCTGCCTCAAAAGGCTGAGGCAGGAGGATCACCACGGGTCTGAGGGTGGCCTGGGCTGCACAGTGGGTTCAAGGCTGGTCTGTCTCCAAACAACACATGAGGGCCTTCTTGACAGAGGCCTCTGATTCTGTCTCAAGCCTGTCCCCAGGTTAGCGCTCACCAGAAATAGCTTTGCTGTTTCCACTGTTAATGCGCACACAGGACACTCACAGGAAGTAGCCCGCACGAAGGCATACACTTGCCCCTGCCACCTGTTTCCGGTGTCACAGCTTCTTCCTCCCCAAGGCAGAGGTGGGCTCGCTGCCCACCGTTGCCAACAGTGGTGCAGCCTGAGGGGTTAGAGCAGTTTCCCCTCCCGCCCCTCAATGAAACGCTTGCGGACCCTGTCCTGACAGGCAGTCGGGCTTCCCTAACAGCACGACTGTCACCCATCACTGTAATTTCCCTATATAACTGCATACTATCATCAGAATTTTATTTCATAATATAGTTCGCTTGGTTCTAGAATAATTACTGTATTTTATTATGCAAAGCCAGGACAGGTGTTTGTAAGTCTCAGTATTTCTTTCATCTTACCCAGAAGAGCCACTCTTTTTCATTCAATAAATGTCACCTGAGCATTACTACGTACTCAGGCTGGTGCCAAACACGAGAGGTTTGGCCATTCACAAGCTAAAAATACTTCCCACTCATGAAGCTTATACTCCAAACTAAGAATTTAAGAGAGAGAGAGAGACAAAATAGAGGGTGGTGAGTGATAAACAAAAAGTTAGAACTGAAAATAATCAAGGGAGACAGACTCTTGATACTTTAGTCAGAAAAACCTCTCTGCAGAGGTGTTTTAACTGCCATCTAAAAGGTAAAGAGGAGCCAAGAAATCTAAGAATGAAAAGCATTACAGACAGAGGCCAAAAATAACCCGGCCTTCAAGGAACTGAAGCAAGCAAATATGTCAAAACACAGTACGGCTGAGAGCTGTACAAGATCAGGGTACAGAAGCAGCAAGCCCTGGCTCTTCTGGTTGCACAGTAAGAAGCAGGAGCTTGCTTTTTAAGGGAGGAAGGTTTAACAGGCTCCTAGGCCCGGAGTTGCATGATACAAATTAGCTTCACAATTACTCCCTTAGCCACACAGAGTAGACTAGAGGGAGACACATACTTTTGAGTCTGATATTGTATTCCAGGGAAAAGATTTTAAAAAAAACCAAACTGGTTGGTCCCAAAGTGATGGTAGTGAAGACAAAAACAGGTGGATTTAAAATAATTTGTTAGTGTGAAGCATGGTGTTACATGCCTGTAATCACAGCAGTGCAGAGGCTGACGCAGGAGGATCGCCACAAATTCAAGGCCAGCCTGGGCTACAGTGAGTTTATGGCCAGCCTGAACTACACAGTGAGATCCTGTCTCCAAAAAAACAAAAACAAAATAAAAATAAAAGGTTTGGCAGCCAGGCCAAAGGGAAGGAGGTAAAAAGAAAAAAAAAAAAAAGAAGAAAAACCTCAATTAGGTTAATTTTGAAATCTGATATTCTCCAGTAGACATGAATTATAAAATATGGAACACAAAGCAAAAGTCTGGTAGACAGATACATAAATTTGGCAGAAAATAAAAGATATTCAAAAATCAAATTATTGGATACTTAGTTTTGTTCTAATGGTATTAAAGGTGGTAACAGAAAAGTACCATACCCCAAACGTAAAGGAAGAAAACACAAGGAGGTGGTAACAATGGTTCCGGCCAACAAGGGAAACTGGGTAGGTAAATACAGAGACACAGGAAAGAAACTTTTATTTTTACAATGTATCCTTTCATGAGGTAGGAAAAACCCAGCATTTGCAGGGCTCCTGAATGAGGAGTACTGGAAGGCACCTTATCAACTGGCGATCACACCCCCGAGACACACTTTTAGGGTTTCACAGCCCCAGGGTATAGTTTGTTCAAAAAGTAAGTTAAGGAAAACCCTGAGTCCAGAAACCAGACAGAACACCTGGGGGAAAGAAATCAAGGTGTTCTGCTTCTAGACAATTACTGTTTTATTAAATCCTCCAGGAACACACAGAAAAAAGGGTAAACACATCAGTTCATACTGAAGTTGCAAATAAAACTTTCCATTAGAAGTTTGCATTATTAATCACTTTATCAAAAGGTGAGTGAGCCAGAAATGACCTTCTAAGTTCATAACCCAATCTCACTTTACAGGGAAGAATATAAGCAGAGCCAGATGTGATGGCAAACGCCTGCAACCTCAGCATACACCTGTAATCATGGCACACAGGAGGCTGAGGCAGGAGGATCACTGCAAGGTCAAGGCCAGCCTGAACCACATAGTGAGAACCTGTCTCAAAAAACTGAACAAAACCCATGCCATGCTAAATTAATACTTTAAACAGCCATATAGCCATATGATGGTCAGATCAGCATCACCACTGTTACCCAGGTAGAGGGAATTCGCTGAATCAACCATGGCCATCAGGAAACTGCATCTCGGTCACCACCAGCCACCAACCCCAGTTCTTCGGCTCCTCGACCTGCTGCTGAAGCCAGCTCACCAGCTGTCAGTCTTCACTGGCTGCATTAGCTGTTTGCTACACAGAGCATACTAAAAACTACCACTGCAATCAACTTCTCACATTTTTAAATCTCAAACAGGACATTTTCATTCTAACTTGGTTAATAAAATTTAGCTTTTTGAACAAATGAGTGGAAAACACCCCAGTAGCATGAGGACATTTTAAAGTATGCGAAGCGTCACCCTGGTGGCGAGCACACCAGGGGCAGGCCCCGCACCGCACCTCACCATGCACACCTGATCTCACTCAACTCACTCGAAAACCCAGTGCGGAAAAAAAAATCCCTGCTTCACAGGTGGGAAAATAAATACACCATTTTCCCAAACCGCATTATCTAGAAAGAGAGAGAATCATGGCTCTAAAATCTACACTCCTTTTCTATACCACCGGTTTTCAAAAACTGAGTTTAGGATCCCCATATACTTCATACTCCACCCCCCCCATAGGGTTCTGTTACATAGCCCAAGCTGACCTCGACCTTGCAAGATTCTCCTGCCTCAGCTCCCAGTTTATAAGCATGCACCACACTATGTTCAACTTCCTGCATACTCTTAAGAACTACAGGAAATCCCAAAACCTTTTTTATGGATACATCTATTTATACATAATTAGAAACATTTTAAATTTCATGCAATAAATTTAAGCTACAATAAAACCATTATGGATTAATATAAAAAAATCTTATTTCACGCTAGTTAGAATGAGTATTATCAAAAAATAAATGCTGGTAAGGATGCAAGAAAAAGAATGATTCTTACATACCGTTGGTAGGAATGCAGTATGTACAAACATTATGTAAAACAATATTGAGATCCCTCAAAAAACTGAAAACAGAAATATCCTATGATCCAACAGCCCTCTAAGGGTTATATATGAAAGGGAAATAAAATCATTTATCAAAGAGACTGCACACAAACATTTATTGCAGCACCATTCACAAAAAAAGACATGGACTCAACTAAGATGTCCACTGACAGTTGAATGGATTTTAAAACTGATATATATACATACATACATACACACACGTGTAGGAGAGCATGCTTGTGGTAGAATATCATGCAGCCACGGAAAGATAAAATCCTGTCACTTGTGGCAACGTAGAAGGAACTTGAGGAAGAGGTCAAATACTGCTGTTACTCATTTGTGGAAGCTTAAGAGTTGCTTATCTGGGTGTGATGGCGCATACCTGTAATTCCAGCACTCAGGAGGCTGAGGCAGGAGAACTGAAGCAAGTTCAAGACAGCCTGAGCTACGTAGTGAGACACTGCCTCAAAAAACCAAAAAGAGGAGTCGATTACATAGAAGAGCAGAAATAATGGCCAATATAGGAAATGAGACTTTATTCACTTATTTAACACACACTTGTATCATATTTTCCATGTCTTGAGGATCATTTAAAGAACTTTACCCACCAGCAGGTGGCTGACACAGGAGGATCACTAAATTCCAGGCCAGTCCGGGCTACACAGTGAGTTCGAGGCCAGCTGAACTACACAGCCAGACCCTGTCTCAAAAAACCAAAACAAAAAGCCATGTGCCACATGGATACAGAAGTTGGGGGTGTGTTAATGTTTAACCAGAGACCAGGGATATGATCGCCCTTGTCAAATATCCAAAAGGTTAGGGTGTAGACGTGATCAAGTAGCCCGTTTCCCTGTGAGACACACAGAAAACAGCACAGAAAACAAACAAGTGATCTGAGCTCAATGAAACACTCAAAGCTGCCCAATGCCAGGATCTCTCTGTAAGCCTATCTGAAGTATTAAATGTGGCTTCGTTAAAGAACTGTGTGTGCTATGAATCAAAACACACTCATTAGAACTCCCTTCCTTGCAATTCAGTGGGTTTCAAATGACAAATATTTACGAGGCTAATCAAGGGCTTAGAAGCCTCAGCTATTAGTTTCACTTCTAGCTTTGCACCCTACCCTAAAGTTTGTAACTTTAGAGTTTCCCTGGCTCTCTGGGGTTCACTTTTCTCATCTTAAAAAGAAGGATAAAACTATCCATTTTGCAGGGTTGCTGTGGGGATTAAATGTGACAGGGCACACTCAGCGCAGGGCTGACAGAACAGATAGCAGCTGTGATGGTCATGGTCCCAACGCCATCACCATCAGCGTGCTGTGGAAGCAGGCTCTACCACAAACACAGAAAACCATTCGCTGTGTGTGTCTACGCACCTGCCCCAGTGCAGGGTTCGCTACAGCAGCTTGCTTTTGTTTGGGCAATTTAAAAGGCATGTATCTTTTACAAAATTTTAAAGAAAAAATATCCTTAAAATCTAGCTAAGGCATCTCGATTAGTAAAATATCAAGTGCAAAAGTCATAATTCAATAAGGTAACAGGCAAAGGGTATCACAGGAGGAAAAAAAGACTAAAAAGCAGCACACATTAAAACAAAGCCACTCTTCCTTGATGAGAAGGGCTGAGGAAGACGGGCACAGTAACGCTTCCCACAGCTCTGTGATTCCCGGCTGCTCATCAGAAATAACGACATAAAGGTGGGTAAACACACACATTTGCCACACACATTTGCCGGAAGCTGAACTTCAGCAGCCTCAGGGTAAGCGGTGTTCTCTAACTGTGTCTTCCTAACTGCTGGGTTAAAGAACTTGGAGGCTCAACAATTCAGCAATTCAGTGCCTCTGGTGAATGGTACAGCTCCTCTCTTAACGCAGTTAACTCACAAAAGGAACTTTTTGTGTTTTCTGAGGTACTGGGTAACTCAATTTAAAAGGCAATGGCCAACTGGAATGGCCACACATGCCTATAATCCCAGCACTCTGGGAGCCCTAGGAAAGAGGATCTCAAATTTGAGCCCTGCCTGAGCAATTCAGCAATTCTGGGAGACTGTCTCAAAGATAAAACAAAAATCACCTTTCTTGCTGAGCATGGTAGTGATCTTTCTGTAATCCCTGCACTCAGGAGGCTGAGGCACAAGATTCACCACAAGTTCAAGACCAGCTTGAGCTACACAGCAGAACCTTGCTCTCACAAAACAACGAAACAAAAACAAAATCAAAATTTTAAGTTTTAAAAAGGGTCAGGGATGTAGCTCAGTGTGAAGGTCCTGGGTTCAATCCCTGCAAAAAAAATTTTTTTAAAGAAAATTTCATACATAAAAAGTACAATTTATATGAAGACGAAATTAAATACTTCCTAGTAGTTGACTAATAAACTGGGGGAGACTTTGACAACTGTTTCCCAAAAGTTTAGAATACAATTCTCATCAGCAAGCAACATTACACTTGTTACAATAGTAAAAAGATAAATGCAGAAAGGAAAACCAATATTGTTGTGAGTTCAAGACCAGCTTGGGCTACAAAGTGAGCTCAAGGACAGCCTGAACGGCATAGTGAGACCCTGTCTCAAAAAGGGCTGGGGATCTAGCTCAGTGGCCTAAGTGTCTGCCTGGCATGTGCGAGGTCATGAGTTCAGGGGGGGGGGGAGACCTAAGGATCGCTAGGTGGTGATATATGATAAATGGCAGGTGACATTACTACAATCATAACACTGTAAAATCAAAACCCAAGTGCAGTTGTTTGAGAACCAAGCAACACAAAATGTACTTTTCTAATTTTAATTTTTATCCTAATTTTAGATAAGGAGCCTAGAATCCAAGAGAACTATGGAAGCATATTTTGAGCAAGGAATTGAGCATACTCTGACTGACTACAGTAACTGTCAAGCTGTTAAAAGCAGAGCTCTCAAGAATACTTGAGCTCAGCTTGAGCCCATTTAACAAATGCTAAAAAATACGTGACTTTAGCTTTCATTAGCAAATCTGTTGCTTAAGGTCCTGGCTTCAATTCCCACATCACGAAAAAGATTTACCTTTTGCTTAAAAGTCAACCCAAGCACCTATTCTTTGAACTAAACAAACAGAAAAAAACTCAGCTGACAAGATAGAGCAAATGAGTCCTTCAACAATAAACGTCCTACACTTCCCCAAATAGCTATGATGAACTTTCCATGAAAAATCACAACACTGCTGTTAGTCATCAAGAGATTACTGGCAATTAATCTACATAAAACACGCAAACAAAATAGCTACCCAGAGGTCATTTTAATTATTCTAGAAATCAAATGCCAACAAATTTCTACTATGTGGCTTTCAGAAATGCGAAGGTTCTAAGTTTCCTGACAGCAGACAAACAAGAAGGCCAACAACCTGAGGACAGGCAGAAATGACAACCAGGTGCGGTCATGTTGCGATCTGCTCCTGGGGAAAGGAAGGGGGGAATTTACAGGTTCCAAATAAAGATCCCAAGCTGGGAAAGAGAAAACTTCCATAAATAAAGCAAAAAGGGCAGGTTGGATGAGGCAACCTAAAAACTGCTGGCCGTGGAGAGAAGCCCTACACTGGAGGCCTGGCTCAGAGATCAAACAGCCGCTTCCCGCAGCCAACTTTGAAGTGCGCGAGGTCGCCGCCTTCCTCCAGCGCCCGCAGGAGCGCACGCTATTCCGGGATCGACGGGCTGTGCAGGCACCCGGGCCGGACGCAGGGAAGCCTGCGATCGGTCGCAGCGGCCTGGGGGTGCGAACCCCGAGCTCCTGGAAGGGAGGGTGCACAGGGGCTGGCACTGCTCACCGTGATTATCTTTCTGCCCGATGTTGTGCGTGCGGATGAGGGAGGAGAGTCTACGCACATCTCCCTTGAAGACGCACTCGTGCACCGGGTAGTGTGCGGGGCCACTGCCTCCGTCGGCGACCACGGCGACGGGGTTGGTGCCGGCGAGAAGGGCCGGGGGCTGGGGGGTGGCAGGCACCGCGTTGTGCAGCGGCAGGGCCGGGGCGCCGGGGGCTCCGGAGGAGGCCGGGGCCGCCTTCAGCTGCAGCCGGTGGTGGTGGTTGCTGAAGATGCGATGGTAGGCTTTGCCGCCCTTGCCGCCGGCGCCGACCCGGCCCCCGGGGAAGGCGCCGCCGAGGGCCGCCGCCGCCTCCTCGTCGCCGGGCTCCAGCAGGTCCCCCTCCTCCTTGCTGGGCTTGTGGTCCCTGCGCAGCGAGCGGATCTTCTCCCC
>RJWT010019978.1:0-18175 GCA_004365215.1 Cuniculus paca | reverse complement strand
GGTCGAGTTCATATGTGTGCTGGTCTGTATTCTCTACTGCAATCCTCTTTAAAAATTCTTCCAATTCTGGTTAACTTTTTCTATTGCAATTTTTGTTTAGACATACATTTAAAAAGTTGAAATTTGAAAAACGTCTCCAATAACAGGGTCTTAAAAAATCAATTTTCCTAGTAGGAACTTAGTAATTACCAAAACAAGCATACAGACTGCAACAAAATGCTTTTCAAATGTGACTTAAGATAAATCATAGTAATAATGGAAAAGATAATGTCCTTGTAGTCACTGACATTATTAAAGGAGAGCTAATTTCCTTCAGCAGCTGTAATTTCCCAAGAACTCTGGTTCCATATTTCTAAAATATTTGATAAAGCCTTTTACAAGTAAATTGTATCAAAATGTGTATATACAACAGTCTTCAGATAAGGATCCTGAAATAACGTTTTTTAAACTAATTTCTTGTTAGACACAGTAATTAGGTAATTTATATGGACTTGCCTCACTAATGCCTGGTATTTGGGTAATTCTACATTGTATATTGAGAGATTTTTTTTTTCAGATTGTAAATTAGATAACAAAATGGACTTGAGGGCTAACCAACTTTTTTACTTTGTTAACAGAATAATGTTAGCATAATACAGTCAAATATCAGGGAAACAAAAAAACATTTCATATATAAATCATTTGCAAATATTCATGTGTATCCAGTTGATAAATAATTAGCCAACATTTTTCTTCAAATGATGAAAATGGCTCATTTTTATATGTTCTAAATGTACTCTAGTTGCTGAGAAAATTTAGTATGCTGAGTGATATTTCCACCCTTTTGGCAACTGAGGCGTACCCTGAATGCATTGACAATCCCTACCCAGCAGGTATTTTTAAGTGAATACAAACAAAATTAACTGTGTATAAATGTTCCTATAATTATGGTTTGACATGATGCGAGATGAGATACTTTATTTTCCTTATTAACAATAGGCAGTTTAAAAAACTCATTCAGTGATTCCAAAGACATAAATAGCTAATTTTTAAAAGTACAATAAATACTAAACCAACTGAATCACTATTTTAGTCATACGTTTTGAAAAGAAATCTTTATCTTTGTAATCTTACTTTCTTTTGTATACTGCTAATAAGTTTTGAAGTACCATTTTTCTTTGCGATACATATTAAAATCTGTATTTTGTAATCTATACTATTTCTTTGTAAATATAATAAAAGGCAACCTAGTATTTCCTGTGAACTGTTGCATAAATATATATACATGTACGTACTATCCATTTAATATATAGATCCATAAATATATATTTTCAATACTTTCCAATTCTCAGAAGTCTCATCATTCATAAAATGCAATTAAAAATAAGAACCATTGAGCAATATGCTCTATTTTTACTATTTGCAAATTTATGACCTGGAAAGCTTCTCCATTTTTTATCAGATCCAAGACTGAGCTAACATGGTATAGTGAGCTGCTGTTGGTCTACGTTCTAACCACCATAGAAGCAGCCATCTGTTCCTTAAGGCTAGAGACCATGAACATAAGGTCTCTATGAACTGGATGCTTGTGTTTTGTAAAATAAATGATGGAAAGTACCCAGAAATGGTAATTCAAACATGTTAGACTCTCAACTCTGCCACTGAAGATGGGCTTCATTTCGCCATTTCTCACTGGAAATGGAGACTCCTCCAAGGACTTCCGTTAAATGCTGCCTCGAATCATACGGTGCTTTTATGTGTGGGGAGCATCCTCAGGGGAACTACAGCCTCTGTGGTTGCTATTACAAATGTGTAGTGTGTTCACTTCTTGTTAACGTGTTGTTAGTCACATTGGCTATGAAATACAGATCCTCAGTGGTTATGAAAAATTTTGAGGAATTAAAGAAACATACAAGTATTTTTACTTAATAGTATTTTTAAATTCTTATTTAAGATTGAGCAAAAGTAACAGAGGCATAAGGTTAAAATTTCAAGTGAAAATTTAATAATATATTAAAGTACAGAAAGGTAAAATTTTGGACTGCAAAGGAGAAATATCTTGATTTTCCTCTTTGCCTTGTGAAGAAAGACCATTAATTATGTGATGTCCTCTCTAAATTTCCCAGCTTCATATCCAAAAGTGTCACTTGACTTGATCTGGTACAAATAACATTAATATGCAATATGACAGAAGAAGGAGGACATGAGTATCTAAGATTTAGATGTCCTAAGCCAGACTTTGCAATAAACTGTCTATAATAAATTAGTTGAAGTATGTAATGCATATTTGGATATATAAGCAAATATACAATACACGCAAAAACTATACAATGTACATTCATATAGTGTTACAGCATAATTTGGGGCCACTTCTTTTTTACTAACAAATTTAGAATAAAGCACTCTATAAAATCTTTTTACCTTCTTTTCACCAACTCTCCCACCTTGCATTTCTCCAGAGATTGTACTGATCTTGTAAGTTATTATGCAATTTGTTAAATATTTAGCTCAGGGCTCTTTTTTAAAGAAGTCAGCAGAGTTTTCATACCATCTACAATTTCTAGAATGTTAATTCTGCAAAGCATGAGGGATTCATGTCTAAGGATCTTGATCTCACACTTGCTGTCTCTGTGGTGCTGAATAAACATAAAAATGCAGGATTTGGAAGCTATGACTCTCTATAGATATAAATCTGTCCTTTAAGGACTGCCAAGATGACATTTTCTTCCTGGTGGATATTGTGTATAAATCTGCCTGGCTTTCAATAGAAAAAAAATTAGATTAAATATTACCAGAGAGAATCACTGAATTTATGATCTCGAGGTTAAAATATTTTTGAAATATCTGCATATTTTATTATTTAACTATTTCTGAGCCATATAAAACTTTCATGTAGGCATCAGGGGTACAGATATTATGTTGTTGGGAAATTAAGCCTCAACAATTTTCTTTATAATTTCCTTTTTAATTCAAAGATGTTGAATTAAATGTGATTTCCTATCAAATAATTGTATTCTAACTAAAGGTATGTGTATAGAGTTCCATGCAATTCCACTGAACAGACAATGGAATACAACCTACTCACCATGTAAATGTTGACTGAGAAAATAGAGGGGAAAATTAACTATACAGCCAATTTCAGAAAGTTCATTTATAGTCAAGAAGTGGAAATGGAGTCACATGGGTATGATGCATATTAATTCGCATCATGATGATGGTTTCTAAAAGTTACAGTTATTAAAACAGAAGCTACTAATCTTATGCTGGGATTGAGGATGTAGTAACATTAGTTTTTGAACAATGATCAGGGTATTTAATCCTACATAAGACAACAATGAGTACAGGGAAAAAAAGAAAAACAGAGTTCTCTCGAAGTGCATTGTGGTCCAGTAACATGCGTGTATTAGGGACAGAAAAACTAGTATGAATATACAATTGAAACACCGTCTAAAAACACAATATCTAAACAAAGCCATGCCAAAACAATTTGTTCAATAGAAAATATTAGGCATTGTTAATTTGAGAATGGATAGTTTGGTTTAGAAGGCCATTTTAATCATTTTCCAGAGGAATAATGAAAATTTAAATGAGGGCAGCAGCTGTGGAAGAAAAGATATGTTTGTGCTTATTTAGAGAAACATGTGTACCACTTGGTTTTATAAAATTAAATGTTGTTTGAATAATGGAACACAGGGCATGGTCACTTGCATAGATGAAGAGTAGAAGTCTATGTTGTAACTCCATGGGAGAGAAGGCTGACTGGCAAGACCATCCAGTGGGTTGCAATAGCGGACAGTGTAACTAGAATTTGGAGCTGTGTATGGGATATTTTTTCTGGCAAGTAGGTTAATTAAAGTTACCTTGGTTTTTGGTACCTGACTCTGGGGTAATAGGTGTGTATGGGGAGGTGCTGCTGATCTACCACATAAAAGCGAAGAGGGAGTTGGCTGTGGTCTGAGCTTAGTAATGTGCTAAAGAAAGGTACCTCATCAGCTTGCCTCTGGACTGGACCTCAAAATTGGCTCAAGGAAGCATTAAAATACAGACAAGCCTGGTGTGGTGGTGCTTGCCTGTAGGCCCAGCATTCTGGAAGGCGAAGGCAAAAGTATCACTAGTTTGAACTCAACCTGGACTACTTAAGAAGACCCTGTCTTGAAAAATATTGGGAAGGTTGTGGTTCAGGATAAAAGGTCTAGGTTCAATTTTCAGTATAAAAAATAAGCAAATATTAAAAACGGAGCTATACCCTGTCCCACATCAGTATTTTACCTCCTTCTATCCTTTTATAGTTTACATCCCTATAAAAATAATACAGATACTTCTAAAATTCTGGTGTGAAAAAAATTAAATTGCCCTTTTAGTTTTCATAGACATTCTTCTTATTAAATAATATTTAGAAAACTCAACTTCTTCATAAAAATGTATGTTTCATTGTCACACTCAATTTAGTAAATTCACATTGGAATGACAAAGAAATAGAAAAAAATCAGTAATTTCAATTCCATAAGTAACTCTCATAAAAATTTTACTGTATTCTTTTAATGTTTTATAATCTATGAACAATTTAGTCACAAAAGAATAAATTATTTTATCATGTAATGCTATATCAATAATACTTTTACATCTCAATGATACAATAATTTCCCACAGTATTTTAATAAGTAATATATGAATAGGTCCTCATTTATATAATCTCCTCCTGTAAATTGTCATATAATTATCAGTGAGCTTGGTTTTTTATATTTGCATACATGAAACTACCTTAAAATAGCTTTTGTTTGAAAATGAGTCACTGGTTCAAAAATTATGATACATTTCAAAGTTTTTGGTACTACTATATTTACATCCAGAATAGGCTCAGATTTGTTAAGTATTTTCCAATATGAAGAACATTATTTAGTGTCTTCAATAATTTATATGACAAATGTTTTCTTCTTTGGTTCTTTTGCTTACTGGGTATTAACTAGTTACTAGAATGAGTCATAATTTGTTTCTGAGTTCTGGCATTCTCTCAGGGTAATTTTTCAATAATGATTAGTTCATTGAACTTAATATAAAAATTGGAAGTCCCATTCTAGCCCTTGGAAGAAATCCCTTATCTACGACAACTGATCACACATGTATGGCACAATATGTTTTTGAACTTAAATTTTGTATTGATTTTCTTTCTGGCTATGGTTCTATATCTTACTATTTTATTGATCAGAACTTTTTAATCAGCTTTAATGTATAGGTTTTAAGACTTTTTTATATCTCTTTTTCCTTTTACACATTTATAGTTCTAAAATTATTGGTCAGATCCTTTAGATAACAAAGATCAAGGCAAGACAAAAATGATCATTTGGGATGGTGAAAGTGCAACCTTCCTCTTAAAGTCAGAGTGACAGTGGAAGAGGAGGAAGAGATGCCTGGAATACAGTATAGGGCATCAACCCGAGATTCACACCGATCCTGAAAGAGTCGAGCAGGTCGCCTGGCAGTACTTGCTAGACTGGACTCTATGGGGTAACTGAGTGATGACATGCAGAAGTTAATACCATTGAGAGACCAGTCATTTACAGTCACCAGTAGAAAGTGATCCTCCAAGTCATGCAGGACCTGTGTTGGTGAACTTTTTGACAACTTGACAGGACCTTTGTGGTCCCAGTACTTGGTGAGACATTACTCTGGTGTGCCTGTAAAGATATTTCTAGCTGAGATGAACATAGGAATCTATAGACTAAAGAAAGCTGATTGTGTTTCTTTATATGAGTGGCCCTCATCCAGTCAGTTGGAGTTCTAAAAAGAATGAAGAATGGTGTGTGAATGAATTTCTCTTGATCCTAGTCTTCAGCTGAAACATTGAATGTTTCTTGTCTTCAAGATCAAGCTGAAACATTGGCATTTGTGGATGAAACCTGACAGCATTTAAGCCTAACTTATTGGCTGTCCTGAGACTTTGGATACTCACTGTAGATATCAGGATTTCTCGACTTTACATAATCGTATGGATCAAAGTTGTTTTCACAAATGATATGGTGTCTATCTATCTATCTATGTATCTATCAACTATCTGCTCCTAGAAAGCTTTTTCCCCATGCTGGGTAATCATCATTAATGCAAGGTCACATAGGGAAGCATTGAGTTTAGCAGAAGTAGGACTAAGAGTAGACAGGCTATGACTCTATCTTGTTATCTACAGGAAAGGCATGACAATGCATGGTAAACAATTTAGAATTGACTAGTTTCAATGCTTCTGATAAGCTTTAAGGGATAGGCTTTTCTGGTTGTTTTTATGCAGTCCAGGTTTGAAACAAAAGTAATAGTGACTTGGTATATGAAAGTTAGGTAAAGGAATTGACTCGAGGTATAAAGTGACAATAATTAATTTATGTTAAAAATATGCTTACTTTTTGGGGATGGAGAACCTCAAACTCCAGATCAGGGTGGGCAATTTGAATTAACAAGCTCCAAAAAACTAATGTTAAAATTTTAAAAAAAAGAAAAAATTGTTAATTGTTTTAAAGAGCAAAATATTCCTGAAAAGGGCAGTCTCCAGCCAGCTAGGCCCCTGAAAGTGTCAAACTAATATAAACTATAAAAGCCATGATTTTAAAAATATGAGATTCTCTCAAAAGACTCAAAGCCATTTAAGACAGTAGCAGGAAAATGGATTCACCCTGCAAAAATAATGTTAAGTGAAATGAATCAGGCACCCAAGCTTAAATGAGTTTCTCTTGTTGGAGTAATACGAAGTACAAATAAGTACCAAAATAGAAGTCTGATCAGAGAAAAAAAGGATATAGAGCTTTGGCAAATGCAAAAGGGTGCTGGTCTGAGTATGGGAAGAGGGGAAAAGGGAAGTGGTTGCAAAAGGATTTAAAATGTATCATGTACAACAACTGCCCTTGGTGAATGCAATATGCATGTGTCCTAAGAATGAACTACAAATAGTAGTAGTAATAGTAATGATAATAATAATGAAACTGACAAAAGGGAATGTAGACATGGTAGAAGGGAGGCGGAGGCAGGTGAGGAGTGGCAGGGGAATAGAAAGAAAGAAAATGTATCCAGTACATACACCCACTCTCCAAGGTGAATGTAAACATCATGTATTCCAAAGATGGATAACAAAACAAAACAAAACAAAACAAACAAACAAACTACTCCAAAGCAGTCCTAAAGGGGTTATCTTAAATTGTGAATTTGAACTGTGTCCTCCAAAATTTGTTGAAATGCTAACACTCACTGCATCTGAATGTGAACTTATTTACAAGCAAGGTCTTTGCAGATGAGCAAATTAAAATAAGCCATTAGAAAGGACTTTAAAATCTCTATGACAATGTCATTAAGAAAAACGAGAACGTAGAGATAGAGATACATGAACCATGCAATCTGAAGATTAGTTACACTACTACAGACCAAAGAGTATTAAAAAGTGCCTGCAACCAATTAGAAGACAGAAATGGGGCAGAGCTTTTTTTTTTCCCCGTTTGGTTCTGGGGATCAGACCTAGTGCCTCATTCATGCTGAGCAAGTCCTCTCCTACTCAGCTACACCCCTAGTCCTCACAGCCTTTCTTACAATTTTCATAAATTCCAACAGTGTTTGTCATGGTTTGTGTCTAGATGTCTCCCCCAAAGCCTCATGCAGTTATGGGGGTGGGGCAGGCCTTTCGAAGGTGGCTGAGTCTAGTGTTTCTGATTGGTTCATTATCTAGCACCATCCTGCCTTGGAGCCAGCTGAGTATGGACTGAAACTTCCAAAACCTGCAAGTTAAATAAACCTTTCTTTCATGCATTTTGGGCATCGAGTATTTTGTCTCAGCAATGGGAGAAAAGTGACCAAGACAGTGTTGGTACCTTCATTTAACTTCACTTTAACCTCTAATACTGAGAGAAAATAAATTTCTGTTATAGCCTGTTATTTTATGGTGTGTGATTATAGCAGACCTAAAACAAAACAAAGCACCCAAAAAACTAATTGTATTAAGGTTATCCAGATAGACAAAGCAAATAGGAGACTAGGTAGATATATAGAGTACAGAAAGATAGATGATAGATTAATAGATAGATAGGACATTTTATTAGAGGAATTGGTAACTTATCTATGGAAGCTGATAAGTTCCACAACAGGTCTGTGAGGTGAAGTAGAAGGAAAGCTGGTGGCATTGTTTAGTGTAACGAACTAAAGGAACTCATAGTGTAACCCTTAGACCAACACTGAATACCCAAACACTGTAGACCAATGGAACATTTTAGCATAAAGACCAGTGACTCTTGATTTCTGATGGCCAGGGTCAAGAGAAGCATCTTTCCATTGCATTTCTCATCCAACTCTGTCCTCAATTATTTGGTCCTGGTGCATGTTGTGAAAAGATATAGCTTCCTGACTCTGTCAATTTCTTTAAATGTTAGTATCTCCCAGAAACACCCCAACATATCTACTCAGAAACAGTGCTTTCCCACCTAATTATCCTTTCATTGAATCAAATTGACACATATAAATAAACCTTTACACCAATAATACAAATCATCTTCATGTTATAATGTATCAGAGTTCTCTACACATGTGATTAATTCATGACTCTGGCTTACATTTTTGGCCACTTAAAAGATGGTCAGGAATTCAGGTACTGTGATACAAAAAGTGGGTCATTTCTTCTGAGACTAGAAATTGTGAGCACACTTTGCCAAGTTAGTCTCGGACCTACAAGAAGATGACAGAGACCATTTGAACATGCTGCTTTTCACTTATATCAAGGAAATGGACTGATACAGTCATTCACTCTCAATTTTCCCTATGAACAATAATAAGGAAAGTCCATTTAAGACAAACATACAAAAATTTATATGTAAAAGTATGTTCAAATTTTCATAATTTGAATTTATAAAATAGAGATGCTACTAATTTTAATTACTACTTTAAAGAGCATATCAAACATCCAATAATGATTCTTTCTTAACATTTGCACACTAATAGACTCAGAAATAAAAGTAAAGTCTGAATAATAAATGAGCCTATTCGTGTGCACAATCTAGCATTCTGCATTTCACAAAGCAATGCACAATTGTTTGCCCTGGAGAAATGGATAACCTTTTACAGGCTTTCTCTATTTTTCAACATTTATATTTGATGGGTTTTTGAAAGTAAAGAACACAATTGGAGCACAGCATGAAAAATGCACATGACATTCTCTTTAGTTGGCCTTAATATATTTAATATTTCAAGTTTCTTATTTAAAATCACTTTTGTGTATATTTCATCGCAGTTTTCTTCTATAATATTCATATTACTATAGCACAGAACAGGAATTTAAAGAATATACTTGTTAAAAAATGATTAATTTTTCCAATTTGATTAATTCTTTAGGTATTATTATAATCAGAATCATCAAAACCTTGAGTTTAAAAAAAGGGAAAAAATAATAGAAAGGAAATTAAAAGAAAAATTGTAATTTGAAAGATATATTTTGCCTGTAAGCAAGCACTAGCTATGTGTAATTTAATATTATTGTTCCAATTATGATAATGTTTTGTTACAAAGTTTGCATGTGTCATTTTTTTAAAGCAGCTCTTTTCATATTATTAATGTTACAACATTTTAACTCAATAATCTTATATGCTAGTATTGGTTTATTTCTAACAACATCCATCATTCTCTAACAGTCTATTGGAGTGATACAAATTTATGAATCTATATTATAAAAGCATTTTTTGCAACAGATAACTCTAAAAGTGATTCTTATTTAACATCAAATAAGTTTTACATTTGTCTATTTCAATAATGATTTGTGTTATTGATGGAAAGAAAGTATTATAGCACATTGCATTTATTTTACACAGCATTATAACTATTAGGGATGAGAAGTTTATAGAGATGCTTTTTTTCTCTTTAGTTTATTACTACATGCATACAGCATATAATGTTTATATTCCCTGTGGAAAACTGGTACATGTACATAACACATATTAGTTCCTTTTTTTATCCTCTTTCCCTATTCTTTGTCTCCTCTCTCCCCATCCTTTTATTTACCTCCTTTTAAATTTTTTTGTTCATTTGCGGTAGGCATTTTTTGCATGCCTTCTGTGGAGTACTCATACATAACACATGCCGATTCCTTTATTTGATCCATTAATACTTTTTCCCTTCCACTCCTTTCATCTCTCGATCCCCTTCCCTTCTGGGAGTAATCTATCTCCTTACTTCCTACTATCTATATTTTATTTCGGTCATTATTCTTACTCTGGGTTTCTCATAAAAGAGAAACAATGTGATGTTTAAGCATGAATGTCTGATTTATTTCACTTAACTTTTGATCTCAAGAAACATACATTTTTCCATGATGTTCTTTGATCTGTATTCACCACCATATTTTATATTATGTGTATGTGTATGCTGCTTACCATAGATACATGTCCTATATATAAAAGCACAAGCATTTAAATGCATGAGTTAGATTTGAGGCAAACAGGAGGTGAAATTTTGATAGTACTTAACTTGGTGCACTAAATATTCCAGTATTATCAGTACTCTGAATTTTGAATGTTTAATAGAATTATACTTCCTGCATCTCGTGTGGTTGCATAGACGCATGTGATTAGTGCTGATAAATAAGTGATAAGTGTACAGAATATTTCACATACAGGGAAAGATAGTTTACTTGGTAAACAATGACTATCATGAGTTTTCTCTACTTGTGACCTAATAGTGACAGAATTTGGAATATAGTTACAATATAACACCAGATACTTGAGTGAAAGGAACAGAGCCATGTTCACCACCACCGACCTGAGTTGAGCTAGATATAAACATTTCTGTGTCTGCGGTACTGGGATTGAACCTAGGGCTTCACAGATGTCAATCAAGCACTCTATTATGGAGAAATATCTTTAATCAAAAAATAAACCGTTATTCTCTTAAGATATTGAATTTGTTTTGGTGATTTAATTATTGCAGAACCATCTCTCTATTCTCGTCATATAATAATATTTCTCTGGCTGCTTGCATATGAAATGCACCTTATTTATATAGTTATTTTCTATGAAAATATAAATTTCAATCAAATACTTCTTTGTTGTAAAAAAGACAATTCAGAACTACACATTTACCTAAGTAAATAGTGCTCAAATTGTGTTTTGCCAGTGGGGAAAATATCTTTTGTTCTCTATGTCTCCCCAAATAACATTCGATTTCTCTGAATTTAGTACAGAAAACATTTCAGAAACATAAGAATGACATTAAATAGGATAGAATTATAAAATACAATTATATAAAACAAATCAAATACATCCAAGTGAGATTATAATTGTGATTTTGATGTTAACAATGAAAATTATGATTTTGGCCAAAGTTAACATTTATTGACTGTGTACCAGATGATTACCACTGAGGTGTGAATTATTTGCCCTATTGCATTTAATTCTTACAATCATCTTATTATTATTATTATTATTATTATTATTAAGCTAATAAAGCTCAGGTTTGGAGATCCAGGACCTCTGAATAAAACCATATGTTTAGACAGCATCTTTAAGCAGATGAGTAATTAAAAATAATGACATTAGAGTTTGGGAATTACCTGAACATAATCTTGTAATGTGGACACAACTCTGTTTATGACAGCATTTTAAGGTGGCCATCTGTATCCAAACAAAGAAGTCTACTGTGCAAAGTTATAAATAGCGTGCCTTAAATCTCTAAATATAGTGTGAAAATAAATCCTTGTAATTTAAGGTCACCTAGTATGTGGCATTTGGTTATGGTAGTCTTTGGAATCCAGGAAGAGTTTATTCAAAGTAATAAAAATAATGAGTTCAGAGACAGCAGTAATGCCAGGGATGTTGAACATTAGGGTTAGTACTTGTAGTTTCAACACCCATTGCAATCTGAATGCTTCCTTCTGCTAGCAACCTCTTTTGTTATGCACTTTCTTGTTTTTGTAGCAATTATTGCTCCATGATAAAGTTACCATAAACCTAATTTCCTATATTGTAATTCCAATGCGGGTCACAAAATCACTGCCAAACATCTGCTGGGAACACAATGGATATCTGAGTTAAAATTGTTTAAGTAGCAGTGTTGATTGGTGATCACCTGACTTTTTCATCCAAATAATTAAAAATTCCTCTGAATAATGCAACTGTGCAGCTCAAAACTCAAAGCACAGGGGAGTTGTTTCAAATGATAATTAAATGTTATATAAATTTTGTCAGGGCATTCATATTACTTATTATTTACTCTCAATAGTTTCCTCTGGGTTCCAAATTGCATGCTAGGGTTCCCTAAAGTAAAGATGACTAATTTAGTACATAATAACAATTAAAACAGATTCTTATATTCAAGGTCATTTTACCAGTGCCTGTTTAATATTAACACACCTATATCAATAGAAAGGATTTTCTGATTAAATGAAATATCAATAATAATAATGATTTTCTATAGCTCAAATGGCAATAATAGATATTTCAAAGGTATATTGTACTTTCATATTACCAGTGGATATATGTTGTGAAGCCATTTACACTACTAACTTCAGTTACTGAGTTATTATCATAAAATGGAGGTAAAGGAACCTCACCATTCTCCAAAAGTGAAAATACACTTTAATCACATATCATCAAAATGAACGTCTATGAAAGACAATGGTGTAGAGAATAAGCATCTCTTGCAAAATTTGACTGTTACCTATACCTAAATTAGCATTCCAATGAAAGACATACAACAATTTCCCATGATGTAAATAAAACACAAATTTAAAAATAAGAAATTGTTGAGGACAGGTGATAAATTAATTTAAGATGTTTAGCTGTGGTGTCCATTAATTTATTATGTGTTACTATTTATCAGTAGTTTTAAAGCATTTACTTTTGACCACAAGATACTTTTCTGGCAGAGCCATGGATTGCGAGGGAGGATCTTATTTTGCTTCCTATAGATAGTGACAATCCCTAGCTGCTTCCTCAGTGATCAGGCAAGGATTGGTGAAGTCAGGAAAGGAGGTTAATACAATTTTCTAAACACACAAAACTGGACTCAATTTTGTGTTAATTTTTTTGTTTTTCTGGCACTGTCTCCTTGTTCTTGAGATTTTTGATCTCTTCTGGAGAAAGACAGGGGTGCTATAACAATACAAATATTTACAATGCAAAACATTACAAAGCAAACACTCTTCCCTCATTCTATAAACAGATTTGAAAAAGAAAGAGATGAAATTCAAAGGAATAATTATAATCGCAGTAATTTATAGAAAAAAATGATTTTTTTTCTTTTCCTTTTCTTTAATTTTCATAGGTGCTTTCCTCTGATTTATTTGTTCATTTTAAAAATTCGAATAAAAAATGTGAGAATCATCACTTACCTGTAAAATAAAAGGTAGTTAAAACAAATTTTGGCAAAGATCCGTTCATCATTTTCCCTCCATTGTTTAACCCCTTCCTTTCCATAAATTATTTAATATGCGTGTTGACTATGTAAGCTGTGCTCATCTGTAGAAAACTGGTTTTTCTTGGATAACATTTGACAATGTCTGAAGACACATTTGGGTGTCACAAATGCAGGAGACATTGGCGGCTCTTGATCTCTAATGTGTGTAAGTCAGAGATGATGTTCTCCATTCAATAGTGCAACAGACAGTCCAATGACAAAGGATTATCTTGTTCACACCCTGGTATATAATGTTCTAGTCTTTCTGCCTGGCAATTGCAAATATGGTATGTATACACGAATGTTTTGTTGACTGCTATGCACCTACACTTAAAGAAAGACATAAAGTATATAAAGGACATAAAATAAGTATATTATCAATAGTCACATTATCACTATAGTATAGTCTAACCATTAATAATGGCAGGTTTGATATATTACCTGACTCAACTCTTTAAATAAGTAACTTTTTAGTAGATCAAAAAAATTGTTATCAATTTTGAAAAATAATAATTGATAAGATTTTGGTGTGATAGAGAGACAAAGAAAGGAGAAAAGAGGCCTTTATTGTGGGCAACAGAGGGCTGCAGAAGAGATGCAGGTGTCCTCAATGAGAACAAAGAAGTGGAAGTATTTTTATCAGGTCGGGCTCTGGGAGGAGTTTGGGAGGTGGGCAAAATGACATATCAACAGCTGCTTGGAAGGAGCATCTGCCTGCCCAAAACAGGAAACAGAAAGATTTACTGGGCACTGGGGGTAGAGCACTTTGTGGGGTCTCAGGGTTGGAGAGGGCTCAGTGCACTCTCAAAAAGGGGAGCAGGAGGTTTATTTCTGGAACTAGAAGGAGAGCATAGAAGTTACTTTTGGAGAGTAAGTTGCTTCTCTGGGCCTGGTACCAAGTTGGGCAGATGTCATGTTAGAGATAGCTAAGCCTCAGGCTGGAAGAATCTATCAGTAAGCTTAGCTTTTGAGCTACTTTTCTTAATATTGAATTTAGCTTTGCTACTATCTCTGGATTTCTCTGTTTGCCAGTACTGAAATTTGTCAAATTTCTGAGTAACACCACATAATTCACACGGCTTCAAGTGTTCCATTATTATGACATTCCACAATTTAGGGTTCCCCTAAATCTCACTACATTCATCAATAACCTCTCCACCTCAGGAACTTGTGATAGGGAAGGCAGATGCATCTCAAGAATATTCTATGACCCTGATGAGGGCAGAATGCACAGTAAGTGGATGAGTGGGAGAAAGGCATGGAGCTCTTTTAGGATCTGCTGGGTTCTGTTGTTACATCACCTGTGAGTCCAACAACAGACTAATAAACCTTACTTTAAGAAACAACATTCTTATTTTGTTTTCAATTTCACCATTTTACTTTTAATAATTTAACCATATTAATACTAACTAGTTTTCTTTTTTAGCACATTAAAACTTAATTATTTGCAATATAAATAACACAATTAATTTTTCTCATTTCTATCATTATTTCATCACAACATATTTTGAATTGTTCTCATGGATAGTAACCTCAATATTAAATAACTTTCCAGACAGCAAATTAAACACTTTTGAGGTGTTATAATGAGTCAATAGATTTATAGGTGCTATACAGTATGAATCATGACTTGTGTCTGAAAGAAAGACACAAAGATAAATCTAATCTAAAGACAAACAAGGAAGGAAGGAAAGGGGGAAGGAAGGAATGAAGGCAGGGAGGAAAATATGTTCAGTATTAAACATGAAGTAGCAGATTGAGTTACTTTGAAAAAAATTTCAATACAGATAACTTTTGAAAAAGTTGGTGGAAGTAATGTTTACATTTGAAATAAACATTGTTTTCCCAAGGCATATTAGCTTCTGGGTAATTTTCACTGCCCCCCCAACGTGACTCAATTTCAGTTCTTGGATAAACTACAACTTTCCATGTGTGTCACTAAATCCCCTAGATAGCAATTAAATGGTTTAACAATTTCTTCTGGTGGTTATTAATCTCTCTACTCAAAGTAGTTAGGCCACAAATAAAAGTTTACCAGTCAACCATGGAAGGAGGAAAATTACCACAAACCAGGAAGTTTTCTCTGAAGTTTAAGTTCAAAGAAGTGATCTTTATTTCCTCCTGTACACTTCCTACTTTGTCATACACTGAAATAATTTGTGTGCCATTGGCATTTTACTACTTTGTTGTCCTTGTCAAAAGTTGATATCAATTACTGTGTGCTGGGGATGGTATCCATTATCTACTTTCAGTCTTCATTGCGTGCCTTACGTGATTGACTTTTTGTATAAATTTCCTCAACAATTGCAGTTCTAAAGATACTACCCAGTTTTATAGTGCTTGTTTTTAACACAGAACAAATGAAAGCAAAAGGGAAAAATGGGCCTGTCATAATTTTATTCTGTTCATTAATGTGTGCTCACAATATGTTATGGTTAATACATTGTGTCAACTTGAGAAGTTTAGAGGTTTAACTGAGAGACTCAGCAGGGAGCCAGGGTTCTTACTTTGTAAATATCCTCATCCTGTGCAAAAGGAGGGCAAGGACATTTTGTGAGTGTTAGACCCACCCTGAAGCGGGGGAGTGTTACACCCACCCTGAAGCAGGGGTTGGCCTGTGTACAATATAAACTTAGGAGAGGAGGTTTGTTTTTTTGCTCTTTTGTTCTGGCTGCTGCCTTGAAGTGTTGGCCCAGTGCAATACCACCCTGCCTTGGAACCAGTTGATTATGGACTGAAATCTCCAGAAACTGTAAGCTAAATAAACATTTCCTTGCTTCACTTTGGGTGTCAGGTGTCTCATTCCAGCAACCAGGGAAAAGTAACCAAGAAAGAATTTGATACCAGAGGAGTGGGGTCATTGCTGTGACTGTACCTGACCATGTGGTTCAGGAGCCTTTGGAAATGGCTTGTGGGAAGAATTTGGAAAGGTTCAGAGATGTTGCCTGAAAGAGAAGCCCTGGACCAGCTTAGGCTGTTCTGTAGGGGAGATTCTGGTCAGAGCTCAGGAGACCAGAAGGCTGATAGAAAGCCTGCTGGTAATGACCAGGCTTGGGAGGTTTCTGCTGGGAAGAAGGACTGTACTGGGTGTTGGACTCCAGTTGATGTAAATTATGGCTTGGCAGAAAGTTTGTCTGCATTTTGCTCATGTCCAGAGACTTTGCCTGAGACTGAGATTAAGGACGGTGGACTGCTTAATCTGGCACAAGAAATTTCAAGGCAGTAGAATGTTGAGGCTGTGGCATGACTATTGTTGGGGGCTTTTAGTCAGATATATGTTGTAAATCAAGAACAAAGAGTCCAGAATGATGATTTAAAATGTTGTGAGTTTGGCCAGAAAGAAAGCTACAGTAAAGCTGTTGACTGTAAAGATAGAGCTGAGACATCAATTGCTGAGACAGAACAGAAAAATAGAAAAGATGACCTGAAGGCAGTACAGAAACCAGCAAATCTCGAACCTTTGCAGCTTCCAAACTGCAAAGGTGGAAGACTTTGCTTTGAGGACAAAACCTCAGAGCACCATGTTCCAGAGTGGTGGCAGAGACCCCAAGAGGTTTCAGAATGGCTGTGACATAGAGAATCTGTTCCTCAGAATCAGGTTCAGAGTGCCCAGTGATCCAGGCACTTGACCTCTACAGCCAAGAGAGAGGAAAGCCTGGCTACTGCTCCAACTGGCAGGAGACCTCAGCATCATTCATGTGGTGCTGGTTTTAGGTGCATGCAGAATGCATAAGTTCTGAGGTTGAAAAAGCTTCCACCCCGATTTCAGAAGGCCTGGGAGGCCAGGCAGTGTGCACCTGAGAGGGTAGTGTGTGAAGCTGTGTGTGTGAAGGCAAGTGTGCAATGGAGACCACAGAAGTTTGGAAAATCCAGGAACATGGATCATCTAAGGAAACCTGCAATGGGGGAGCAGAGCCAGCACAAGAGAGATGCTGTGGGATCGGTGACCACTAGAAGTGCCATGGGGTGGAACCACACAAGACCTTTGGAGCTCATAATTTGCCACAGATTGCTTCAGATGCTGGACAAGCAACTATAGGATTTAACATTTACCCTGATGGATTTTGGACTTGTTTTGTTCCCAATGCTTTGTACCCTCCTGTTTGTAACATTTGGAATGAAAATGTTTATCTTGTGCAGTTGCATGTTGAAAGTGTTTATTTTCATTTGCGCAGGGGCATGCAGCTAAGAGTCTACCTTACATTTCAGAGACTTGGGACTTGCACTTTTCAGCAATGCTGAAACTGTTTCAATGCTGAAGCTGCAAGGACTTTGACTACTCTTGCAGATGTACTAAATACCTTTTGTGTAAAGGGATGTACATGAGTCTTTGAGGGGCCAAGGACAAAAATTTGTGTTTCTAATGTAATGTTGACAGACTTACTGCAGGTTCTTAAGGATTGTTAACCTGTGTTATAATGTTCAAGTTGCAAAATGGTAAGAATTAGCATGCCTTGGTATCTGGAGGCTGGTTTAAAGAGATATGTCTGGCTGCCAAATTAACAAGGGATGGATTGTTATGGTAGATACATTGTGTCAACTTGAGCAGTTTAGCAGTTTAACTGAGAGACTCAGCAGGGAGCCAGGGTTCTTACTTTGTAAATATCCTCATCCTATACAAAGGAGGGCAAGGATATTTTGTGAGTGTTATACCAACCCTGAAGGGGGAGGGTGGTGGATGTGTACAATATAAGGGAGGAGAGGAGGCTTGCTTTTCCCCTTTTGCTTTGGCTGCTGCCTTGAAGCATTGTCCCAGTGCCATGCCACCCTACCTTGGAGTCAGCTGATTATG
>RJWT010019977.1:0-18183 GCA_004365215.1 Cuniculus paca | reverse complement strand
GTTGGCAAAGGGAGATACAGATACACAAATCACAATGCTAAAATCTCAAATAGTTTTCCTGCCCTGTGGCTCAGAGAGTTCTTACAAAGGAAGAGGCTGTCATGAAGGTAAAAATCAGCCAATGAAAGAGTATGGGGAGCTAAGAGTTCAGACAAACGCTCTGTTGGTGGCCCTCATTACAGACTCATGCTAATGACTAGTCAGTGTTTACTTCTCCCTCACTTGACTCTCAGAGTGAACATATTTTCAAGCTCATGTGAGATAATTTACAGATCCCTAAGCTAGATGAGGAGGACAGAAGGGATCCATCAGTACAATCTATATCTCTGAGTTAGAATCACAGGGTGGTGACCAGCGGGACCTTGGGTTGGTAAGTGGTGGACATTGAACTCAAAATACAAATTTCGAGCTCACAGGAACAAATACCTTCCACATGTGGTTCCTTGCACTGCTCTTTCATTTATTCTACAAACCTTTCCTGGGTGCTGGCACGAGCTCAGCAATGTGAGACGCTGGTTGATGTAGTGATAAATGAATCAGATCTTCTCCCTGCCCTAGAGGATCTCACAGGCCAGGGATAGATATAGACAAGTAAGTTACTGTAATGCCAGAAAATAGTACACTGAATTATATTAAATAAGGAATAAGGTGCTGTGAGAGTGACTACTGGTTGCAGGAGAATCTAGGAAGTCTTTGCAGGAAAGACTTTTGAGCTGGCCTTAGTGAATAAATAGGATAGAGTGAGGAAGAGGGAAAGGAAGATATTCCTGAAAAAGTGACAGAGCATATGAAGTCTCTGAGGCAAGAAAAACCAAGACACTAGGAAGAAGTTGGAAGTGCGCAGTAGCAGCAGCATTCTTTCCCGACACAGTTCATCTACTAAGAAGGAAATTCTATAGGTAACAACCTATATGCTCTTGAGTCTGCCTAATCTCTCACATACAGAATTCCATTTGATTCTCAAGACAGCCTGTGGGCATCAGCCCCATTCTACAGTTGAGTAATGAGCTTGTATACACAACTCTTTAGCTCCAGTCCTAATGAGAAGAGTAGAAGGAAGGCAGCTGCCACCAAATTTGGCCAGGAAGGTGACGGCAAAGGTGGGAAGAGGAAGAGAAGGAATTGGTCAAGACTTCCTTTTCGTTGAACCTGAAAGGAGCAAGCTCCACCTCATTCAAGATAGTTCCCAACTATCATCAGGTAAAACCTATAAACTATTCTCGCTGAGATGCCAGAAATTGTGAACTAGAAAAGAAATATGAAAACGTCATTGCCTTCCTGGCTGCACTCACCCTGCGGAGTCCTCTGAGCCTCCAAGGGAAGAGTTGGCTAGCACCACTGCCATCATGCCCACTGGGAGGACCCTGCTTCTCTGTGCATGGTGGCACTGCTCCACCTGTCTCCTGAGCTCAAACCCATGGGATCATAGCTGACTTCTCCTTCCTTTCTGTATACAATAATCGTAGCAATGAATTTTTAACACCGCTTGTATCCATCCATTCCTTTCCATTCCCACCACTACTAGAATGCTTTAGACCCACAAAAGGGCTTCTCTGCTTCCCCATCGCTCCCTTGTCTCCCTCACAGGCCACTCCATGTGCCACCGTGAGATCATTTGGTTTAAAGCAAAGCTTTAGCCACTTTACTCACCCCCTCCACAGCTATCATAGCATATCCTAAGTACTCAATAAATGCATGAAATAGTCCCCAGTGGGTCTACTTTGTCTTCTCAGTAGACCCCAAATCCCACCATCTGCAGTCAGAGCTTTCTACTCCCAGGTCCCAAGTTACTTTTCATCATCTTCCACTACCTCCTCACACTCTAGCCACTGGACAGATAATCGACCCATGCTCTGTGTGCCAAGCACTGACATGGCATTTCCTCACATGAGAACTCTCCTCCTACCCACCTTCTCCCATCTCCCTGGGGCAGAATCCCTCCCATTTTTCAATAGGCTGATAGAATGGCCCCTCCTCCCTACCAAGTAATTCTGAAAAGATGTGTGTTTGTGAAGGATAAAGAAAGTCACTTCAAGCCGGCCGTGGTGGCTCACACTGGTAATCCCAGCCAGCACTTGGGAGGCTGAGACTGGAGGATCATTGTGAGTTCGAGACCAGCCTGGGCTACAAAGTGAGTTCAAGGCCAGCCTGAATGGTATAGTGAGACCCTGTCTCAAAAAGACAAGGGCTGGGGGTCTAGCTAAGTGGCCTAAGCGCCCACCTGGCAAGCGTGAGGTCATGAGTTCAATCCCCGGTGACACACACACACACAAAAAAAACAAAGTCATGTCAATACTTTGAAAGTCTGTTTTATTTACCTGCTAAAGAAATAGCAGTAACAGCCAGGCGTGGTGGCTCACGCCTGTTATCCCAGCACTCAGGAGGCTGAAACAGGCGGATCGTTGTGAGTTCGAGACCAGCCTGGGCTACAAAGTGAGCTCAAGGCCAGCCTGAATGGCATAGTGAGACCTTGTCTCAAAAACAGGGCTGGGGATCTAGCTCAGCAGTCTAAGCGCCTGCCCAGCAAGCATATGGTCATGAGTTCAAGCCCTGGTGCCGCAAAAAAAAAAAAAAAAATAGTAGTAACTATCATCTCATAAAATCACTGCGGTTAAATGAGTTGATGGGTATATAGCAAGTAAGTGTTTCTGGTTTAACTATGGTAATTTTTATGCACATAATAAAAGTATAATTATACATACATTTTTTTCTCCTTGGTAAATTCTAGATGGGTATTTTCTAACACAGAAAATATCACAAATGTGGCTAGTCCAAGGTGAAGTATTCTGTATGGGTAAATATATACCAAATTTTGAAAACTTGCAGTCTTAAAAGCAGGTAAAATATCTAGAATTTTATAAGGATCCTATATTAAATTAATAATACCTTGGATATATTAACTTAAATAAACATTAGTAAAATAAACTTTACATGCTTCTTTTTATTCATTGAATGTCTCCAGTGCCGATAGGACTTGCATTCTATTTCTCTTCAACAGTGCTGCCCTAGAGAATTGGAAACACATTTTCATCTTTTACAGCACCAGGTGGGAACACTATCAATATTTGTTGAGTGAACTGTGGTATGAATAGTCAACTCTTTTTCCATCCAGTCAGCAGTCTTGGGGAGGTTTGGTTGTGCTGTTAAGACTGTGTGAGAGTGATCCAGGTGGCAGGGCTTTGGCTCTGACCCAGTCTACATCTGGTGAATCCATCAGACTCCATAATACCGCCACCATCGCCGCCCCCCTCAGCCTCCAGGAGGCCCTTGGGGGACTGCCCTCCCCTCCCTTCTCACCTGTCCTGGTTCTCTCTGGCATCTCTTTCTGTACCTAGTTAGGACTCATCTATCAGGAGAGAAGAAGAAATGCACTAAGATGTGACTTTTCACGTGAAAACAAAGCTTCCTGGCGCGGAGCCTGCAGGTGCCTCCCATCATCCTAAGATCCCAGCTCTCCTTGTGGAACGAGGCCAAGGGCTGTACTGGGAGGAGCAGTGAGGTGGGTGGGAAACCTGGAGCCTTTCCTTCTGGGCTGCATGCGCAAGGCCACCTGTCTGCTCTGAGGCTCACTGCTGAGCAGAAGAGGAGCCAAAAGCAGTTGGCATGGCTCACAGCCCTTGACAGATACGAGGCCAGCACTCCCCAAGCTGCACTGTGGTTTGTGCCATGGACACACCCATGCCCCTCCCCACTGGCTTCTCTCATTGCCTTTGATTCCTCTTCTTCGCATGTGGTAGAACCCTGGCTCTGACACCTGAGACCCCCTAACAGGACAGCCTTGAGCAGATGCTCACACAGTCTGCCACCTGGGGCATAGATCTGGGTCCATCAGCGCCCCTACCCAGCTGCAGCCAGGGACCCCTCATCTCTCCACTGGGACGAGCCAGCAGAGGCTGTCCCACCTAGGGGGACTGCATGGCCCTGGTGCCTTCTGACACCATTATAGCATTTGAAGAGATTATATGACTCTTTAAAATAGAGTCTTAGCAAGCCTAGGAGAGGGATTTGTCTCTCCTGAGTGTCTTTTCTTCGGGATGTGTGTCAGAAGGATTCTTAAATCTTCAGAAACCCCTCATCTCTCTACTCACAGAGAACGTGGTAGCAGTTCAGCACAGCAAAACCTGCTGATAGACAGATGGAATGGTGTAATTATACGCAGGAGGGAGAGAGGGAGCGTTCACTGAAATTATTAGTGTGGGCAGACAATTAGAGGCTTTTCCAGAAGATTACACTTTTCCCTCCCATCTGCGCTCCATTTAGGAGTTTTTACATTCACAATGCTATTTCCTCCTCAGCTGTGCCATTTGCCATTTTGCCCAAATTATTATTGTGCTTGACTTTGCGTTTGTTCAGACTTCACCAGCATTGCCGTCTTCTCTTCCTGGCACTTGCTCTCTCTGTCTCTCTCCGAGCCTCCCACAACTCTGCTCGTCACTTTCCATCTCTTCTCCTTCCACTCTGCCTTCCTCCCACTTCCCTGACAAAGATCCTCAGATGCCTATCAAGTGTGACTGCAGCCCGGTGTGGTGCCACACACCTGTGATCTCAGTTACTCTGGAGGCTGAGGCAAAAGGATCACAAGCTCAAGACCAGCCTCGGCAAGTTAGCAAGACCCTATCTCAAAACAAAAACAAAAGATAAAAATAAAAAGGGCTGAGTTGTAGTGAGAGATCTGGGTTCAATCCTCAGTACTGCAAAATTTTTTAAAAAATGAAAAAGTGTAGCTGCTTGTCTGCAACTAGAGAAGGACATATTAGATTCTGCAGTAAGGGGAGGAGGTCCATGCTCCTGGGACCACTCAGAAAGCATGGGAGATGCTGGGCTCCCAGGCTAGATGAAATTTGTTTCAACTATGTCATAATTTTTGTCATTTTTATTTTTGATTAATAAGCAATGATTGTACATACTTGTGGGTTATGGTATGACATTGCAAAATAATGTCTAGTGTGTGCTGAGCAAATCAGGGCAATCAGTATTTCCATCTCTTTATCATTTCTTTATGTTGGGGCCCTTGTTCTTCATAAAATTTGTAAGTTTCTGTGCACTACAGTCGCCCACTGTGCTATGGAACAGGAGAACTTATTCCCTCTATTGAACTGCATTTTAAGACCCATTTGAAATGCGTGATTTGGAGTGGAAGAAAAGAGATCAGCGTTTTCTTTCCATATAGTTTTACTTGTGTTCAGGTTATTGAGGTTGGTCTGACTCTTCTGACTCAGGTGATTCTAAAGCTTTCAGTCCTTGGGCCTCATTCATAGTTACTATTCCCTTGTTGTCTTGGTCACTTTTTTTCATTGCTGAGACAAACACCTGACACCCAAAGTGAAGCAAGAAAAGATTTATTTAGCTCACAGTTTTTGGAGATTTCAGTCCATAATCAGCTGGCTCCAAGGCAGGGTGGCATGGCACTGGGGCAGCACTTCGAGGCAGCAGCCAGAGCAAAAGGGGGCAGCCGTTCATGGCGGCTGCAAGCGGCAAGAGCAAACGCGCCAAAGAGGAAAACATGCCCCCATTCCGACCTTACATTGTATGTCGGTTTCACCCCTGAGTAGGTGCAGAACTCACACCACCAATCTCAGTGCTACACAACGAATCAATCATAAACGTTAGATTCAGCCACTTCTATGACTACATGAGGCTTATGGGGGCCATCTATACACAAACCGTAACACTTGTTCAGCAGAGTTATTGAGTGTAGTGGTTGATTGATTGTGTCAACTTGAGACATTTAGGAGCTTGACTAAATTGGCTTAATAGTTCTACACCCCAGGGTGTAGAAGATCCACCTTAGGGTGGCTTATCACCTGGATGGTATAAAAGGAAAGAAGGAAGGGTGGATGCGTTCCATTCTTTGGAGGAGCTCCAGTCTTCGCCTTCAGCTTGAACGTCTTCTCCTGGCATCCAGTGTACTCTTCAGCTTTTGCCTTGGATCTTTCAGCCTTCCGGTGTAAACCCTTTGGCCTTCTGTCACAGACCCATTGGCCTGCTGGTGCAGACTTACACAGATACTGGGGTGAACTCCAGACCTTAGATTGAATCCTTTGGCCTCTGGTGTGCAGACAGCCCCTGCACGCTTCCTCGTCTGACTCTTGGGCTGAGCATCATAAGCCAATCCTGTTATTTCTTATACAATTGTATATCTCATGTTATATCTGTTTTCTCTAGTAAACCCATGAGTAATACATTGAGCATTTATTATGTCCCCTCACAATACTTAACTCTGGCAACATAGAGGGCACCAACATTCCCTGAATGTCTACTCTGCTTCGGGATCTATGCAAGGTGCTTCAGCAAGGAGGAGATAGTGTCCTCACACTGGTAAAAGGAAAAAAAGTTTGGCAAGACTGTGCTGCTCATCCAAGTCAGAGACAGCACCAGATCCTGATCCTGCCCTGCTCAGTCAACCTACAAAGCAAAGCAGTGTTGTGCACAGTATCCTCTGGGGTCTAGGAAATAGGAGGGCACCTTCTTGAAGTCCTGTCACTGGATAAAGGAGCACATGAACTGTTAATTACAGTAGGATCTGAGAAGGGTCAAAAACCTGGTGAACAAAACCTAGGGAGCTGGAGGAAGAGGAGGAAGTGACTATCATAGTCCATTTTCTGTTGCCATAGCAAATGTCTGACGCTAGGAGTTTATAAAGAACTGACTTTACTTGACCCATGGTTGTGGAGGCTGGGAAGCAGAGAACACAGGGCTAGCATCTGCCTACTTTCTGTCCAGGGCCTTCATGCTGTATTATAACCTGGTGGAGGGCATGGCATGGTGAGACAGAGCAGCATGCTAGCTCTCTTCCTCTTGTAAAGCCACTGATGCTATTCTGGGGACACCGCCTCTGACCTCACCTAATGCTGATTCCCTCCCAAAGCCCTTCCTCCAGTACCATCAACTTATGACGTTAGAGTTTAATTTCCAACACACGGACCTGTGGGGGACACAGTCAAACTACAGCAGTGCTAAGCACTTGTTCTCAAGGCATTTGTGGGGTGCACGCTTTAGCAAAGGAGAGTAAGAGTATGCCAGGGAGAGAGCAGGGAAGGCATTCCGAGCAAAGGAGCAGCAAGTGTGTGAAGGCAGACATTTGGGGAAGGAGCTGACACTTACTGAATATGACTTTTTTCTAGCCCTTTTACGCATATCAGATCATTCAGGACAGCCTTTAGGTAGTCACCTTTAATGCAGATGAAAGTGAGGCTTGGCCTAGAAGGCAAGCCACCCAGTGGGTCTGGGGTCTGAACCCTAGTTAGTCTCCCCGCTTAATCTAGCTCATGTCCATGGTCCAGAGAGAGCTGCCATGTGCTCTATGAAGGATAAGTGGCAAGTGTGATATGCATGCAGGAGGGTGGTGTGGTCCTGGGGTGAGAAAGGAAGCCTAATATCAGTTACCAAAGACCTTGGGAACCATGCAGAGGGTGTGGACGCTCTGGGGGTGATGAGGGGCACTGAGGATTTTAAGGTGTGGTGTGATGTTTAGCGCCTGGCACTCATGTGGCGGATGGCAGGAATGAGCACCAGCCTGGAGCCTGGGACATGGATCGGAAGGCAGGTCCAGAAGTCAAGGCAAAAGGTGATGCTCCTTTGAAGCTGGGGAAGTTTGGGGGCAGATTTCATCCTCGATTGGAGGTTGGAGATGAGGGAACAGCAGGAGGGAAGATGCCTCAGAAGTGAAAGCCTAAGAAATTGAATGGATGCTGTTGTCATTAACCACACTAGGGACTCAGAGAGGAGGAGAAGGTGCTGAGTGGGGAGAGGGGTAAGTTAAATAAGAAAGAAGCCTGAGGCCTCAAGGCTCTTTGAGCCAAATGCAGGGTCTGGGAATTGGAGTTGTTGCCATGCATTTGAGATAATCTCATTCCTTCCCCCAGCTAAAGTAAAATCTTCCCGGGATGTGGCGCTGTACTTGCCACCTGCTTACAAATCTCTATGGAAAAGAGAATTCTCCAGAAAAGGAAGCTCCCCCTCCTTGACTCCTACCCCTTCTCAGATCTCTGTCCAGCTCCCCCAGTGACTCGGAAACCCAGACGGGCAGCCATATGAGACATGCAGACAGGCAGGAGGCCTCTCTTCAGGAGCTAGCTGGGCCCTGTCAACCTGCAGCAGCGGTCAGCACAGCTGACTTATAAATCCTCTGGGTCAAAAGAACCTCAGTGTCTTGCACTGTTTGCTGAGCCTGGAGAGAAAGAGTGAGAAAGAGACCGGCCACAGGAGGTAGAGCCTTGGGAAATGTGAGAGGGAACCATGCCATCTCCACCAACCAAATGCAATGCAAGGGCCACATGACTTGAAACTTTTTCAAAAAACTGATCTCGGTAACTTTGAGGTCTCTGTGAAATGCTACATTAAAATAATGGGAAACACTGGGCCAGAGATCTGGAAATCTGACTGTGGTTCTAACTCAGTAACTTTTTGATGTTGAACAAGTCACTTCCTTTCCCTAAGGCTCAGATAACAGGTCTAACATTTTCTACATGGTGATTCCTCTGGTCACCCAGATGAGAAAGCTCCAGAAATACCAATGAATTGAAACAGCAGTTGGCAAACCTCTGTAAAAAGCCAGATGGTGAATATCTTGGCGACTAGGGGCCGCGAGTTTTCTTTCACCACTCAGCCGTGCCACAGTGCACACACAAGCAGGCACGCCGGTGCCCCAGGAAGGCCTCCCTGGCACGGAGGCCAGATCTGGACATTGTGTGCCGACCCCAAAGCAGGGCATTCTGGGCACTGAGCCTGAAATCTAACTTTCCAATCAAAGTGAGGGAGTGAGGCGCTTCCTTCCTTTCAAGAGTGAGTGAGCACAGGTCAAGAAGACGAGGCTGGGATGTTTATTGACCTTCCTCCAGCAGCATTCCCCTCCCCGCACTCCGTGTCTTTGGAAAGAAATTTTACATTTTGTGAGCAATTATTTTATATTAAGTAATCACTTTCACAAATACAGTCTCTCTCATTACTATTAGTATTAACAGTGATCCTGTATTAATCACCACTTTTATAGATTCTTTTTTTTTTACAGTGGCTCGTAGAAGTTAGGTAGCTGCCCTGGCATTGCACCAGTTAGAACAGAGCAAGATTAAAACTTAAAGGACTTCATGCAGTGCACTAATGTTCCTCAGTCTGAAAGACAGATTACTCTGTGTTCCCTCTGGCCAGCACCCCAAAACCTGCCCTACCAGCCGCCTTCCCTGCACCCACTCAGGGCTGGCAGAGGCCCGAGCAATGGTCCTCCACACTTTCCTTGCTTCCTCTGCAGTATTTTCCTTCCCCACTTTTAAATGTCATGGAGCATGATGCTGACACAATCAGACAGAATCCCCAGTCCAGACAGGCCCCAGCCAGGGGAGACACAACTCCAGCACACGCTTACTAGGATACAATGGAAAAAGTGCAATTCACTTTAAATAGATTCCCATAAATAAGCAATAAAACAGGAGCAGCCATTTGCAGTGAGCGTTTCCAAGGTTTGATGAGCTAGGGGTTCGGACTGGAGGGAAAACAAAGAGCCTTTTTCATTATTTCCCCATCCCTGCAATTTTCTTTTACTGCCTGACGACTCTGAAAGGGAAACAGCGAGTGTGGCTCCCTTAGGGATGGAGCCTGTGTTCCCACCGCCTGCTGCAACTTGCCAGATTCTACTTCGAAATTGCCCAAGTGTTACTTGTGAGCCTGAGCCTCTTCTCTCTGCCTCTTTGACCTGTGGCTGCCTCCGCCCACCTCCTCACTCCCCAACTCGGCCGTGCTCTGTCCTTAAGTTTCCAGTGTCCTGGCAGTTAAGGTGGGCAGACAGGGCAGGGTCCGGGGCAGGCTCAAGGAGTAGGAGGCTGAGCCCAAAGCACCCTGAGTTTTCCAAAGGCAAATTCAGATGCTGAGTAGAGTGAGGGATAGCCTGAGCCAGCACTTGGTCGAAAATGCCTCCATTTTTCTTTCTCTAATGTCAGCTGTGACTCGGTCACTGGGAGACAGTCTTCCTCAATTTACATTAATGCGGAAAGCTACCGAGACTGTCTGGTGGACAAATGATGTTTCCCCTTTGGAAACTCAGCCTGATTTGAGGCCTTCTCTGTCCATGGGAGTGGTGTGTATGTGTTTGTGTGTGTGTGTACTCATGGAATGAAGAATGGAGATAAGCATGTCTACAACACAGACTTGCATGTTTCTGTGCCATGACTTACATACTTTTATGACATGCCACCATAGTCTCTCTTTCCTCGTAGATATTTAGATGTGTCCTTCACCTCTGTGGGGGCAGTTCCACTTTGTGACTTCCTGAAATCCAGCACCATCACTCATCTGGTCACAGTCACTCATCTCCTGGCCCTCTGACTAGGCCCCTCTGCTTGAGTCCCATCCACTGCAACCAAATCCGACTTCACCAGTGATATCAACCTGTTCTTTACCTTTCCCTTTACCTGAACTCTGCCCTCCTTCATAAATGTGGGATCCCAGCACAGTTTCCACATGAGGGCCACAACACGGGAGTGAGGAGGTGGGCGCATTGCGGGGGTCACACAGTGTAATGTTTGATTTTACATTTCCATTTGCTGTTCTCGAAGTGTTTTGTGTGTATTAGTCCAATAAGTTCTCTGAAGACAACAAAAAACTAACACGGACTTCTAATCATGCTCAGAGTTAGCTGTTGCTGTGTAAGAAATAATGTCATGTCAGTGACTTAAAAACAATAAGCATTTACTATTTATCTGTCTGTGGAACAGCTGAGTGCATCTCTGGACCAGGCTCACCAGAATTCAGCTGGCTTCACTCATCCATCTCTAGTCACCTGAGGCTCAGCCAGGGTGTGGCAAGCCTAAGACGGCCTCACTCATGTGTCCACCGGTAGTCTGGCTGTTTCAGTAGGGACAGTGGTGGCTAGGCTGTATGTCCGTCACTAACTGAGTTAGTAGTCTCATTTACACGGCAGCAGCAAATTTCCAAGGAAGCAAGCAGCATTATGCAAAGCTACTTGAGGTGCATGCTCAGACCAACTGAGATCCAGGGATAGAAAAAGAGTCTCCCCTACTTGATGGGAAGAACTAAAAGCCACATTGTTAAAGGGATGGGTCCAGGGAGAGGTGGAGAGTTAGACACATTTCTGCACTCAGCCTTCCATACCCACTAATGAATGGATACATAACATCAGCTCGCGCACACTGCAAAACCAGTTCTGTTGTGAACATATCCATTTCTACATCATCATCCTCTTGGTACCAAGCTCTGATTTCTTCCAAGCTTATTCATGATATGATCATTCCAGATGTTGATCAAGAAAAGAAAGTCTTTATTGCTGCCAACTAATCTAATTAAATGGGATCAAAGGATCAATTCCATCTACTGTTAGATGAGCCAACCTGTGAATTCATAAGATGGTAATAAATCAAATATAAATCCAGTAAGTTTAATTACTTCCATTAATAAGCAATCCACAAGTATTTAAATCATCCTTGGTCAAAACTACTGGCCTCAGCACAGCCCAAGCATAATAGTGACTTAGAAAGGGCTACAGCTTTACCCTCTGGCCAGTCTCCCCTCTCATGGTGAGATCAAAAATCATATAACTCTGAGGTTTTCTTCAGTCCCAATCAGGGCCATGTGGGATGTTTCTATTTGTGGCCTCACTCTATTTTATAAGCACCAGCAATAAATCCAGAATGAGACACAATTGGACTATTAATCACACACTCCTACCTTTAGTCCATGAATGGCTCTTTTTATTTTTTTAAATTTATATGTTTGTTCATTTATGTTTCAAATTGTTTTGAGGGCGATGGAGGCAAGGCTGTTATATTGGATTCCTGGGAGTTGAGTGTGATTTTTCCTTTGAATGCTGAATTCCACCTGAGGTTCTATTCTTGAACATTCAGCAGTGATTTAGTAAGCGCTACAGTTTGATGCTTGCCTTCTTAAAAGGTATTTTTAAATGGTGGTTTAAAAAAACACATAACATAAAATTTACCATCTTAATCATTTTTAAATGTGCAGTTCTGTACTGTTAAGGACATTCAAATTTTACAAAACAGATCTCCAGAACTTTTTTATCTTGCAATTCTGAAACTCTGTACCCAATTGAAAAACAGGTCTCCATTTCTCTCTCTTGGGGCCCCTGCTTTCTGTTTCTATTAATATGAATACTTTAGGCCCTTAAATAAGTGGAAGGAACCACATTTGTTCTTTCATAACTTATTTCACCTACGTAGCATAATGTCCTCAAGTTTCATCAATGTCAAAGCATGTGAGAGGATTTCCTTCTTTTTCAAAACTGAGCAGTGCTTCATTATATATATATATATATATATATATATATATATATATATAACCACATTTTGCTTATCCATTCATCATTGATGGCCAGTTGATTTGCTTCTCTCTCTTGGCCCTTATGAATAATTCTGCAATGAACATGAGTTTGCAAATATCTTTCAAAATTCTGCTTCCAGTTCTTTTGTGTATATACCCAGAAGTAGGATTGCTGCATTTTATGATAATTTTCATTTTTAATTTTTGAGGAGTTTTCCATACTGTTTTTAGTTCAGTTTCACCATTTTACAACCTAGGAACATTGCACAAGTGTTCAAGTTTTTCCACGTATTCATCAACATTTATTATTTTCTCCCCCAGTCCCCAATTCTTGGGATCTACCTCAGAGCCTTCACACTGAGCTGTGTCCCCAGCCCTTTTTAGTCTTTTGAGACAGGATCTCACAAAGTTGCCCAAGCTGGGCTCACACTTGTGATCCTCCTACTTCAGCATCCCAGAGTAGTGAAATTCTAAACATATATCACTTACTATGCCTGGTTTACTTGTTTCGTTTTGCTTAATAGTGACCATGTTATTGGTGTGAGGCTGTGTCTCATTGTGGTGTTGATTTGCATTTCTCTGATGATTAGTGATGTTGAACAAATGTCTATTTAAGTCCTTTGTCCATTATTTAATCTGATATTTGAATGTTTGCTTTTGCGTTTGTATATTTCTAATGCTATAGGTCCTACCCATCAAATCACCAACAAACATCTGACTCATATCTCTTCCCTTCCACTTCCCATAGTAAGCACTATCTTGAATCTTGTGTTCATCATCGACTTGCTTCCCTTTTAGAAATAAGGTTTTATTACAGCTACATACTTTCTTTTAAAAATGAATATTTGTGTTTTGGATCGATTTTTAACTTCATACAAGGGTTATCAAGCAATATGTATTCTACTGAGACTTGCTTTTTCACTCAAATTCAATTACAAAGACTAATCCATATTTTTGCATGTGGCTATTATTCATTCATTTTATCTGAGTTTTATTATTCCATTGTATATGTGTACCACAATGTATTTTTCCTGGCTTATCTTTATCCAGGTTTTGCTTTCTATGAATAGTGCCAGTGTGAGCTTCCTCAGACATCTCTGCTGGTGTATGTGTACAAGAGTTGCGCTTGTGTATTCTCCTAGGAAGGAATAGCTGGGTTATGAAGTATTCAAAGATTCAGTTTTACAAGATAATTTCAATGTGGCCATATTGTTTCACATCCCATCAGCAGGGTATAAAAGGCTTCTAGATCCATGATCTCTCCATTACTCGATACCCTGTTATTCTTCATTCTTTACAGTCAAATGGATGAAGCTGGAATCTCATTTGCCCTTTATGTGCATTTCCCCATTAAAGAGCTCAAACATCTCTTCCTTTTTTTTTTTGACTATATGTATTTGTTCAATGGAATTGTGAGCTTCTGTTCATCAGGACACTGCAAAGAAAGTGAGAAACAAGTCACAACCAACATGAACTCTTCATCACACACACACATACACACACACAGCTGACAAAGGATGAGTGTGAAGAATGTGCACACGAAGAAGGCAGCTCACTTGAACAAAAAATGGACCAAAGAAATGACAAGCATTTCACGGAAAACCTCCTAGTTATCACTGTCGACTATAGCCCTGAGTTTGTGTTTGTGACGGCCGCTGATCACAGAGTTGTGTTTCCTCAATACCAGTGAAAATCATCTTTTTGTGGTGAAGTAACTTTCTAAAGACTTGTCATTAGCTGGTTCAGAGATTAGTCAGAAAAACCTGCTGCCTCCTCCTTTACCAACCCGAGACTCTGAGTGCAGAGCAGGTGTTCCTGGGGACAGAAACGAAGCTGAGACTTGCTCCCAGGTGGCCACCTAGGGATGCTCAGATTTTGAAACACCTAAAACCTAAGGCCTGAAACGTTATGTTTCCCTAGGTAACATTCTCCCAACCAGAGCCCTTCCAAGTAATCCCAGGGGAAGCGAAGAGTCTTTCTACCCACTAAGAAAAGAGAGACCCTGTTTCTTGTCCTAAAACTGCTCGATGACAAAAAAAAAATTCTACTCAAAACTAATTTCCTTCAAACATTCCCTGGAGCCTAAGAATAGTTAAGTATTTAGACTTCAAAGAACTTCCCTGCTGGGGTGTGGGTTTCTGCTGAAAAGTGAGAAGGCTGAAAAGTGTCACAAATTCATGAATGAAGGAATATGGACAGTGGCTGCTGGTGATCCAAAGCTGGGTCTGTGCTGCAGACAAGCGAGAAAGAGTTCCATACTGAAGTAATGCAGGTTGAAAGACTAATGCTGGGAGCACATCCTAGTCACAGGGAGCAAGGCTGCCTCCTCTGGCTTCCTCCGGTGGCATGGGAGAGACTGCAACAGAAGTCCCACCGAGGTAAAAGCAGTGTGAGGCAGAGGTAAATAAGACTAGAACAAGACTCAACTCTCCCACTTCTGCCCCGGCATCACTAACTAGCTTTCTAAGGTGTTGCTTGCCATTTGCAGGTAATAGCATGTGTCATTCCATATTTATTCACTTACCTGTCAAGGGAACCTATTCCTTGGGCAGCCACGTGAAATCTGACTAGCAGATTATGTCTTTCGTGCTAACCTGTCAGTCCTAGGAGATCCTCTGCTGACACCCAGGTGGCCACAGAGAAGCAATGGGCAGGCAGGTAACTAGGCACACTGATTTAAAAAGGGAATAAGGGGCCGGGGATCTAGCTCAGTGGCCTAAGCGCCTGCCTGGCAAGCTCAAGGTCATGAGTTCAATCCCCGGTGCCACAAAAAAAAAAAAAAAATAAAGAGGGAATAAGTAAGGATGGACTCTCGCAATGGAAGTTACCAGAGGAATGGGCTAACAGTATGTCTCTTCCAATTCCCAGCTGGGTTTGCCTGGAATAATTACATATGTCTACCCTGGGAAGTGTCAAGGTAAAATAGAGCTAGGTGACAAAAAGATACATGAAGCCTCATCCTCTTTCAGAGTGTAAGAATTTCCCTCTGTCCCTGCAATCTTCTGCACATACACTGGACAGAGATGTTAAATGGCAGAGCATAAGATGAAAAGTTGGAGTCCCTGAGTGCTGACTGGGTGGTGGGACACCATAGTCTGGGTAGGCTCTTTCTCTAGACTGATTCATTCTCCCCCATGAATATCTGGAGCAAATGCCTATGCCACATCTTAATCTCAGAGGCCGCCGGAAAAACCTATTGGCCTATTGAAGAATCATCTTTCTTAACTATTTCAAGGATTCTTTCCAGTTGCTGACACAGCAATCCTCACATAGTTGACTTTCCTGCCAGATCACAGAGGGTCAGTTTATCACCTGGCAAAGATTAGGCAGCTCATGGTCAATACACAATTCTCTCTCTCTCTCTCTCTCTCTCTCTCTCTCTCTCTCTGTCACACACATACATATACACACATACACACGCAGACACGCACTCACATACATAGGGTTCTACATAGCTTTCTCAATGCCACCCAAACAAAGACAAGATTAGGAGCAGTAAAATAAAATCTCCATTTCCAAACACTTTCTTGCCTTCATTTCCTTTTTCCTTATCCTCCCACTCTTCTTTGGGACTTCGAGAGTCAGGATGGTTAGTGTGCAGTTATTAAGCAAAAACTCCTGTGACATCTGTCATGTCACCTCGGAGTCTTTCAGCATTGACAGAGACAAGAAAAGAGTTTATAAAATACACATATTTCCTTCCTTATGGAACACTGGGACAGCAACAGCCTTTCTACAATACACACTGCCCCCTCCTTACAGGAAACTGACTATATATATTCAAAGCAAGTAACAACCCCTTCCTTTGTTGTTTAATTATGAGCTGACTCAGTCAAGATAAAGGCTCGGCCAATCTAGGACTCCAAAGTGTCAATCATTCTCTGCAGAAAGCTGAGGCTTCCTCTCTCCTTTTATTGTATTTGTTATGATTTTAGTTTGTTCAGCAGTAAATGCAATATTGACATTTAGAACCTTGAGATAAGAAAGAATGAGCAAAAAGAAATAAGCAACCAAAACATCATTAGCTTCCAATATGTGTGCAGTTTCTAACTGGGGGCCATATGTGTTTTATTCCCTCTCTTTTTAATTTTATCTCCCTTCGTTGCCCCTCCTAACATGTCCACAGAGGCCTGTCTTCCCGTCAACAACGTATTCGCAATCAATATCCCGTATGTACGGCATACACACAACAATGCTCCAAGTGGAAGAAGAAGGTTATTGAACGTGCTCATCAGAGATATTCCGGCTGTGGCCAGGGCTGGGTGAGGAGGTAGGTAGCCAGGGAACAGAAGTGGGACGTGTGGAAGAGAGATGCTCCCGGTGCCCCTGATTTACGAGGTTGGCAATAACGCTGAGCTCTTCAGCCACATCCATCTTCAAGCCCAAATTATTTTAGGCTTCTGGGTGTTGATGTGCTAGCAGAGGCAGGAGTTATTCTTAAAGAAGTTATGCATCTCCTTCCCCTTGACATTTTCACAGATAAAATTATTTATCTCTCAAATTTCACTCGTGCAGGAGATGGCTTTTATAGGCATTAAGCTCTTTATTTTCTTTTTCTACGTGGTTCTTTTTTCTCTCCTTGATGAGGAGGAGGGATTTCTCCCTTGCTAAAGGTAAAGCTGATTCCCAATCATGGGGCCTCTTTAGGACCTCGCTTTCTCTGAGACAACACCACCTCTCTCTGCCTGTCAGCTCTATACACTTCTCCATCTTCCCCTCTAGACAGAGTGTGATGAAATGGGGACCTGGTCTCGGTCATCTTCTATTCCAAATCTGCAAAACAAAGCCTGGCACTAGCAGGAGCACAGTGTGAGTTGTGAATGAAGACATGGGAGAAGTCACGAACTGAGCACATGAGCATGAGTGATGGTAGCAGAAGAACGTCTCAGGAGACAGGAAAACCTCCTTGGAGCGCACAGGAAGCGCTGCAGTCCTCCACTGTGTCTCTAGAGCTCGCAGCTCCAAAGGGCCAGGGCTGTTCCTAGAGGCTTTAGCACATATTTTTGTGAATTCTCCACAGGAATGCTCCATCTGAGGTTGCCTTATTTCCAGGGTTTAATCACTCAAAACTTAAAATATTTTTAAATAACTCCAGACTAGATAAATTTGGAGGTGTTAAGAATGTGCCTGTGCGTGTTTTCTTCTCTGTGCCAATCTGCAGGAGACTTTGCGATGCAAACAACACAAGTTAGGGCAACTCTGAATTGGCTTTGGCATAAAGGGAAGAAAGGAAAATAATGACTAACTCACTGCCTGGCACCAAGCAAGGCTCAGCACATCTGCTGACTACACCGTATCCGTTAGCTCCTTTCTGTGGCATGGCTGCTTGATGCACCTGTTCATGAGCTTGAGCCTTCCTAGACCTGCTTGCAACCTGCTGGTATTCTTGGCCCTAAATGCATCTGCAGCCTTCTCCCTCCTCTCTCACCTCTCAAATCCTGCCTTGCAGCCACCCTCTCATTTTCAGTTCCAAGAATGCTATGCCCTGAGGCACCATACTTCAAACGAGTTGCTCCTGCTCGGTATGACCTTGCCCATATTGTCATCTGATACTGCCTTCTGACCTTTCAGAATTCAGCAGAGGATCACACATCCAGAAACAGTCCCTCACCTGCCCTGCCTAAGCCGTCCACACCATGCAGCACTGTGTGAACACCCAGCTCCAGCGGCCTCTGTCTGTATATCTTCCCTTCTGTTCCACACACCTGACTAAGAGGGTGTCCTTTGTCTCTGGAGCCTGGCACCAAGTACAGTGAGCAAAAGGGTCCATAAATATTTACTAATGCGTGCAAATACATGGCCAAATTAAAAAGAGAATTCTAGCTGTAAAAAGGCCACTAATCAGGAGTTGTCCTTGGGGAAGCTGTGAGTAGCTGGAAACCTGCATCTAGATACAAG
>RJWT010019976.1:0-18190 GCA_004365215.1 Cuniculus paca | reverse complement strand
GGACACATTTAACCCATAACAATTCCCTCTCTCTCTTCCTCCTCCCTCTCCTTTTTTCCTTTCATCTTCCCTCCTTCCCTTTTTTCCTTCCTTCTTTCCTCCCTTTCAGACTTTAGTTCTTTCATCTTTCTCTTCTTGTCTTTCGGTGCTTTCTTTCCTATAACAGTGAGTATGGTGTAATACCAGACTGCTATTGGTTCTAATATGCATAGAAAGTGTTTTGGTTACTTTTCTTGTTGCTGGGACAAAACACCTGACACCTAAAGTGAAGCAAGGAAAGGTTTATTTAGCTTACAGTTTCTAGGGATTTCAGTCCATAATCAGCTGGCTCCAAGGCAGGATGGCATGGCACTGGGGCAACACTTCAAGGCAGCAGCCAGAGCAAAAGAGAGCAAAACGCAAGCCTCCTCTCCACTCTTTAACTGTACACAGGCCATACACTGCCCCCCTGCTTCAGGGTGGGTGTAACACTCGCAAAATGTCCTTGCCCTCCTTTGCATAGGATGAGGATATTTACAAAGTAAGAACCCTGGCTCCCTGCTGAGTCTCTCAGTTAAACTTCTAAACTTCTCAAGTTGACACAATGTATTAACCATAAGAGAAAGCATCAAGGATTTTATTCAAATGTAGACTTTCATTCAGTAGGTGTTATAGCTTGTGTCTAGATGTCCCCCCACAGCCTCATGCAGTGATAGGTGGGGCTTTTCAGAAGTGACTGGATCTATAGTGTGATTCTGGGATTAAGTGTGTGATGCTGAGATCAAGGGTGTTTGATTACTAATTTAGTTCACTGATTGGTTTGGCATAGTTTTTGGTGTGAATATTAGAAAGGCCCACCCTGGGTATGAGTGCTTCCCAGCCTAAGGGCATGTAGCCTAGACAGACTATAAAGGACAGAAAGAGGGCTGCTGTCATTGCTTGCTGCTTGCTGCCTTCTGCTTTGATGCCCTGCCCAACCCAAACCGTTTTTCCTCTGAGATGCCCTTCTGCCATGCTGCCCTGCCTTGGAGGTAGCCAGCTATGAAGTGAAACCTCTACAAACTGGAAGCTATAGTAAACCTTTTGTACTTTAACTTTGGGTGTCAAGTATTTTGTCTCAGCAATGAGCAGATTAACTAAGACAGTAGGTCTTGTCTAGAAATCTGCATTTCTGATATGATTTCAGGTAGTGCCAAGCTGCTGCACTTTGGACCACACTTTGAATAGCATGGCTTGAAAAGAATAGTCGCTTCTCATAAAGTTCATAGTCCAGTTACAGTCATTCTCTGCTTCCGTTTGGAAAGTTTCAGTTTATTTTTCAGATTATGTGGAAAACCCAGAGTTGAGCGACAATTTTCTCCCTTTCCTGAAGATCTGGATAGAAATAGATCAAAACATATCCTTAATTCTTTAGCCTATGAAAACCCAAAGATTTTCTCAAAATGTATTGAATGAACTCAGAGATGACACTTGGTCCCTTTACAATTTCAACAAAATCCCTCTTGCACAAAGATGTTTTCCATTACTTATTATGGGTCAAATATGAAGTGTCTCCCAAAGATTCAGCTATTGAGTGCTTGATTCCTAATGCAGCAATGTTCAGAGGTGGGGCCTAGAGAGGTAATTAGATCATAAGGGTGCTGACTTCATCAATGCATTAACTAATTTATAAATTTATAGCTGAATGACCTTAATAGGAGATAGGGCTCACTAGGTGGAAATAGGTCACAAGGGGCAAGCCTTGAAGGATATATCCTGTCCCTAGCCTTTTTTTCTCTCTGGCTTTTCTCTTTCTTTCTGCTTCCTCACTGCCATGAGGCAGATGTCCTTTGACATGGCCTTCTGCCACAAAGTTTCTGTCTTGGAGACAGCCAACCATGGACCAAACCCTCAAAACCATGAGACAAATTGAACCTCTCTTCCCATAAGTTGTTTCTATCACAACTCATGTTTTGTCCCAGGAATGGAAAGGCTGGTAAACACATTAGAATTAACTGAGATGAGAGAAGACTAAGAAAGGGGTAGTTGATGGAACTAATGCAAACAACTCTGAAAGAAATAGAGTGCTCTGGCTTCCACAGATTAGTTCTATATCTGTATCTTCCCATCATCTGAATTTCTGCCTGCATTCTGCTGTACAGGCTGTAAATGCCACCCTTAAGATCACGCTTCCCGTATGTGAAGGAGGGAGCTGGCCTTGAGCTTCGTCTAATCAGAAACCTATTTAGAACTCCCCCTTAAAACAAGTCAGAATTTCTTTGTCTCGGCGTATCCAAGAGAATTCCTTGTTTAGTACAAATATTTAATATGTGATAGAAAAAATAACACCCAAACCTTGATGAAATGACTAGGGAGGAAAACAAACAACACACAGCCATGCTTCATTGGTAAATAATTGTTGGTTATGTGCCAGCATACAGACAGTCATCAGGTCCTCATGTGACTTCCTCTTACTCTTTTGGAAGTCTTCTAATCACATAAGCAACAGCGCAAATGTGTTTAGTATTTTCATCACATATGGGGCAAAATACAGCCACTGTTCTTCAGCCAAAGACCACCAGGCACACATTTGTGATGGAACAAGTTGGTTTGAGGACTCTGTGGTAAGGGACAGTGCATACCACTGACAACAGTGGGCTTTCCCAGGGATTACATTAGAAACAGGTATCTAGGATTTATAGAATCCAAATGTGGGTCAAATGATTTGAAGGAGGACATAAGGAAAGACGTTTAACGCAGAATTGGATGTAATAAAAAAGCATGGTTAATTCTATGATTGGGGATGGTAATAAATCTTATCTAGATCAGAAGCCAAACCCACCTGGTAAAGAAGCAGCAGAGGCTCATACTGGCCCACAGTCACTGACATGGCTGAGACAATGTTCACACTGTGTCGTGTTCAGACATGATTATGAAATGGTCTTGTTTTTGTGCTGACCCATCAATGTCACAGAGTGGCCTTGTCACTTTTTTTTTTTTTGAGACAGGGTTTTGCTATATAGTTCATAGTGACCGTAAACTCATGGTATAGCCCAAGCTGGCCTCAAACTCACAGTGATCCTCCTGCCTCAACCTCCCCAGTGCTGGGATTACAGGTGTGTGCCATCACACCGGGCCAGAGTGGCCTTATATAATGCTACTCTTCTATGAACTTGTTTAACAAAGGAGACCTAAGGCTTGGATAATAGTATCAGATCAGCTCTGGATGCAAAGGGATACTCTTCTCCTCCTTCAATATATTTTAGAGGAAAAATATCATTAGCCTTTTTTTTTTTGTCTTTTTGAAACAGAGTTTCATTATGTAGTTTAGGCTGGCCTTGCACTCACTCTGTCACCCAGGCTGGCCTCAAACTTACAGTGATCCTCTTGCCTCAGCCTCTCTAGTGTTGGGATTGTAGTCATGCAGCACCACGCCTGGTTTAGTGTTATTTTCTTTTTTCTCTGAGTAGTGTAACATGGAACACTTATTTAGGAAATGACCTTGTGAAAAATAAGAAGAGAAGTAATATATTTTCAGCTGTAGAATAACATGGTTTATTTTCAAATCACATATGGAGAATGCACTGTTGTGGAAAGAATGGAAAGAGAGAGACTGAAAGGAAGGAATTAATTATTATTATTAAACTTCTGCTATGTGCTTCACACAGGGCTATACTATGGAGCTGCGGTGGAGAATGTGGCAGATCCCCCTCACAGAGCACGTAGTGTAACGATGAAGATAAACAAGGATCCAGGCACAGCGCACACACTGCAGCACTGTCATCAGGAACCAAACAACAGATGTCTCTAACTCCATCTTGGAAAGTGAAAAAAGCTTCCAGTAGAACAAATGATAAACTAGAAAAGCCATAGGGGTAAATAGAAAACATCTTTTCAATCAGGGAAAATTGCACGTTTGCTGTAAGAAACTAGAGGAAATGTGCAAAGGCCGGGCAAGAAGTAACAAGGATCTCGACTAGTGGAAAGACAGTGGTGAATGAAGGTAGGTTACATGTGCCAGTTATGGAAAGGAAGCAACTAAGAGAACTCCCAGTTTTCCATCATGGTTAAGGGCACTATTAAGGGGTCATGGTTTGAATTCGATGTCCACCAAAGCTCATGAACTAAGGGCTTGGTTGCCAGTTGATAGGCTTTTTAGGAGGTAAATCATGAAGATTCTAACTTCATCTGTGGATTAATCCAATGATGACATCATAATTTGATGGCATTATTGGGAAGTGATGAAAATAAGAGGTTGGGCTTACTGAAAGGAGTGTGATCGGGGCGGGGGGACTATATCTGGTTCCCATTCCTCTCTCATCTGGCTCTCTTGATCTCTGCTTCCTGGATGCATTGGGGATGATCAGTTTTTCTTTCTGCCACGTGGACCCCACTTAGCTCTACAGCAATGGAACCGGCTGACCATGAACTAAAACCACTGAAACCATGAGCCAAAGTATACCCTTTTTCCTTTAAGTTGCTTAAAAAACTGACTACCACATAAGATTAGGAGAAATAAGTTTTCAGTGGCTTTGTGATTCATATTGGAGAAATGCACTGATTTTTTAGACAGGCTGAGCTTGAGGTTCTAAATGAAGGACCTAAAGGTGAAAGATTTAAATGAAGTTAGGAAAGCAGGTGAAAATAACGGATGAGAGTTCAGCATTCTTTGCTCCAGACCCTAGGTTATAGGAGATAATAAAAGCATAAATTGTATTTTATTATTATATGATACTGTAAAATGGGCAGATCCACACCTTCAAATATAACAATATTGAAAGATTAGGCAAAGTGAACAGAATTTGTGGGACTACTGTGATCATCACAAATTTAGTGTACGAAGATTATCATAGCTTTTATTTAATAAGCTGATTGAACCCATGCTTGTCATATTAGCAAGCAGTTTTCTTATGTTTCTTGCTCAAAAATTTCCAAGAATAGCAAGTGTTGATTCAGTTCAGGAGTAAAGGCTTATGTGAATCATTTCTCCTCCAAGCATCAAATGGAGAAAGAACTGGAATCTGGTGAGTCCATTAACTTTGTTTCCTGAGTCCATAGATTATCACCAATGAAGATTGGCTCTTTAGTTTGATGGATGATATTGAGATGCCCTTGCTGGTCTAGACAGGTGACTGTGTGGACTACAGTGATGCCATAGACTGAGTGGTGGTTTTATAGCTACTTTTATTTATTTTATTTGGTACTAGGAACCAAACTCAGGACCCTGTGCTTGCCAGGCAGGCATTTATGCCACTGAGTTATACCCCCTGTCCTTTATAGCTACTTTTAATTTATATTTATGCTCAGTGAATTTTTCCCAGTGTAAAATAGTGATGGAAAACCTGTTACATCTGGAGGAAATATTTGTCAGCCTGGGCTGAAGCCACTGTACTGACCTCTCTATTATGCATTCTAAAATCTTTTGCTGACGTCTCTTACTTTCCTGGTGTACGCTGATCTTGGAATCCTTGGTCTGTTCTCTTCATGGCAGATTTTGGTCAGAATCATTCAATGAACCTTTAAGTCATGGTGATTGAGGTTTGGGGCCTTGATATCCCCTGTACAAGAAGGCCATGAATTCTAATAGGACTGAGTCGTCTTCTCCTCAGTGACTATCTCTGCACACCAAATGGAGTGACAGTTATTGCTAAAACAATCAAACAAAATCCCTTATTCTAGAATGATGGGTGCCTACTAGTCCTACATTTTCACTTTGAAGGGGTTTTTCTGGTCTGCTTTTAGTTGTTGGAACAAAATACCTGACACACACAATTTAAAGGGGAAAGATTTATTTCGGCGCATAGCTTCTATAGTTGGCTAGTTCTGAGGCAGAAACCTCATACTAGCTGGCGTAGTTACAGTGAGAGAAAAATTCTACAGTTGGACGGAATCCAAATATACAACCCAGAAATCAGTGTGGAGATTTCTCAAAGATCTAAAATCAGAAATTCCATATGACCCAGCTACCATTCTAGGCATCTTACCCAAAGAGGTAGATGCTTGCATAGCATTGTTTATAGCAGCACAATTCATCATAGCTAAATCCTGGAGACAGTCCATATAACCATCAACAGATGAATGGTTGATGATCAAGAAGATATGGAGTCATACATAATGGAATACTTGACTGAAAAGAAAGATAAATTTGAGACGTTTGTACGAAAATGGATGTATATGGAAAATATAATGTTGAGTGAAATGAATCAGTCGCACAAGCTTAAATACCTCTCACTAAATATCTCTCATTTGAGTAAGGCAAAGTTCAATCAAAGAGAATAATAAAGGATGGAGAGAAGGAAACAAGGGGATAGACCTCTTGCAAATAGGAAGTGGCCCAGGAGACAGAGGGTGAGGGGAGAGAGGAAGTGAAAACAGTAGTTAAGATATACTATGTATGGGGACCTAATTACATCAATAAATTTAAATATTTTATGTCATAAATATGAGCTAAGAATTATAATTACAAGAAGGAAAGTGAGGAGAAAGAATTTAGAGGCAAAGGGGGAAGGTGGGTGGGAAAGGTAAGGAGACTACGAAATGAAGAACCAAGGTGTATTATGTACGTGTACCCACTCCCCAAGATGAATATAACATCGTGTACTGAAAACATGTACTAATAAAAGGGGGGAAAAAAGAAAAAGAAGGACATGGTGGATGAAAGTTGCTCAATTCATAGAATATGGAAAGCAGTGATTGGGGAAGAACCTGAAAGGAAATGGCCAGGGATCAGACAAATCCTAAGGTTACATCCCCTGTGAGCTATCCAGACATACCTAGAACTATTAGCATCTCTAAAACCAATTAAGTGGGCACTTAAGATTAACCATCAGAGGAGATTACTCAAAGTAATTACCAGTAAGCCCAGGTTCCATCAATTTTTAAAAGGTAAAATTGGTGGAGAGTGACGTCATGCTTTATTAGCAAAGGAGGAGGAAAATCAAGAAGAGAATAAGGGAGACTGTAGTAAGGAAACTGGGAATTTAAGAGAGATGATTGATCAGTACTTTCAATCTTTATCAGGTTAAGAAAGATGAGGACTGAGAAGAATTCTCCTGACTTGAACTTTGAATCATTGGTGAGTAGACGAATGATGAGGTGGTCCAAAGAATTAATGAGAGCTGCAGGTGAGATTGTAATGCATCAGAACTTAACCGTGGATGGCAAGTTAGTGGAGATGCAGTGGGTATGATAATGGTGTTGAAAATAGGCTTCTTTTAGAAAAGAAATGGAATTAGAACAAGAACAAAATATTAGTATACTGCAGCCTCACCTGCATTATCTGCTTCTGTAGAAATTTTGAGTTAACTGAGATTCTGACATTGTATGATTCAACTATTGAAATGCCAAAATGACAAATGAATTATATTTTAAATAAACTTTATTTCTTAGAACACTTATAGTTTTACCAAAAAAAAAATTACAAAGACAGCATGGAGATTTCCAGTATACCTTGCACCCAAGTTTCCTCAACTATGTCCATCTTACATTGGTATGATGAATGTTATTTATTACAGCGAGTGAACCAATATTCATACATCATTATTAACTAATTCCATGTTACATTCAGATATTCAGATTTTCTTAGTTTTTAACGTGATATCCTTTCCTTGTTAAAGGATCTCATACAGGATACAGTTAGTCATGTTCAAAAGACTAATCTGACAGCTATTCACTGAGCAGCTCTAGCATTCAGTATTGCTGTGTAAGTAAACCTCAAAACCAAGGTCAGAAAAACTTAACCAATCAGAAGTTGCCAGCTAATCTCTAACTAGGAACTGTAAGGTGACTGTTCCTCCTTAGTGAACAAAATATTTTCTTTGTCTTGCTTCCATGAAAATCTTGTAGGTTTTACCCAGGTGTCCCATCCATGGAGTCCAAAGAAGTTGTGGTTTAGCACTGCTGGCTTCATGAATCACTCACTGTCTGCTCTATTAAATAGACTCTTTCAAATGTGTCTAAGTTTATTTTTAAATAGTGTCCTCTTGGCTGAAATAGTTTCTCAGACTTTACTTGTTTTTGACAACCTTGACAGTTTTGAACAACACTGGCCAGATGTTTTGTAAAATGTCCTTCAGTTAGGATTTGTCTGTTATATTTCTCCTGAATAAATTTGAGTTATGGGTTTCTAGGAGGAAAGCCGCAGAAGTGAAGTGTAATTTTTATCACATCATATCAAAGGTTGGTATTATCAACATGACTTGTGATTGCTGATGTTGACCTTGGTCATGTGACTGAATTAGTGCTCCCCATGTAGTTCTGTGTTTGGACAGAAGACATTCCATGCTGCTCATTTTAAAGGAATGAAGGGTTCTGATCCACTTTTTTGAGGGTAGAGTAGCTACAAAATTATTGGAGTTCTTTTGCACTGGCATTTTGTCTGGTCTCCTAAGGATAAATGAATTTTTAGTCTTAAAAAAGATTCAATGACTTCATGTCTTGCTTACTAAGATTAAACTCATAGGATAAATTTCATCCAGGAAGTTGGCTATTTGGTTCATACTCTTCATTATAATTTAATATGCTGACAGTTTCAGAAAGTCATGAGTAGTGAAAAGGCTCACAAAAATAATATTGAAAGTGTTTATTCATGTATTTCTTTTCCTAGTCATTAACATTTCCATTCCATAGGACAGGTACAAAATCATTTAATGGAAACTACTTGTAACAGCAGTTTGACTAACATGAAACGGAAGTACTGGATCAAAATTTTTGTCGCTTTTCATTTTCTGACTTCTGCCTAGGTAACATAGTGTAACAAATTAGGGAATTTCTTGTCCTTATAATTAGCACCAGGAATAAAAGAGAAACCACAGAAAAAGACAAATTGGTTATGTTGGGCAATCATACTCCTGAGTTCTAGCACTTACTAGTCTTGTGATCTATGGCAAATTGTCTAACCCCTGCAAGGCTTGATTTTCTCATCCATAAACTAAGAGTAATACTAACAACAGAACAGAATATCTGGGGATGAAATGAGAATTATGTTTTAAAGCTGATTTGTAAACTCTAAAGTTGTGTTAGTTGCTCAGGCTGCTAATTCCTGAGCAGACACTCAACCCATGCAAAGGCTTGTGTCTGATGTTCATTAAGTTAGTCAGGGAGCAAGCTCCATTAGTGCTCAAGTATTTGGACATTACTGCTACTAGCCACTTGTTAGCCTCAGTGTCAGCTTCCTCCTGGCTTTGGCCACTTATGGATGTTAGAACAAGCTCTGTATCTGAGCCTTGTTACATGTAAATGATTAAGATGCCTGGTGTCTGGGGATTTGGAGGTTGGAAGCCAGGTAGTTTACATGATGGATTTTGAAAGGCAGACTCTGCTCTTTCAGGAGGCCTCCTGACTACCCCTGAGCCAGCAAGCAATGTTGGTGCAGCCCTTAACAGTGTGTACACAGATAGGTAGACAGGCTTTCCTGGATTCCTGCTGTGATCCTGTGAATGCCCATCTGCTGGCCTGTTAAGATAGAGTATTTAGTAAAGATAGTTCTATCCCTTTCCTTGTTTTCCTTTTCTTAAAATGCAACTTAAAGTAATGAACCCATAAGGGAAATCATGCTCCTGAGTACTTTCTTGAGTATAATTAAATTAGGCATCAGTACAATGCTATCAAAAATACCAAGGCATACCTTTTACTGAGCTTAGAAATGGCTGTTCTAAGGAATTACATGCTACCATCAAAATTGGTTTTTATTACATTTTATTTTTGTTTTTCACAGTCAACATTTTGACTAAACAATTCAGCTTTTGAAGGGTCGGGGATCTAGCTCAGCGGCCTAAGCGGCTGCCTGACAAGCACAAGGTCGTGAGTTCAATCCCCAGTGCCGCAAAAAAAGAATTTAGCTTTTGATTTGTAACTGCTAAATTGTATTGATTGGTTGAGAGCGAGTACACAAATATTTCTATAATTCCAAATCATTTATTAATGTGAGTTTTTAAAAGGTCATTTTTTTGGAGAAAAGCAATCATATATTTTATTTTGGTATTAAAAATTAAAATCAATAGTCCCAAGGAAAGCAAGAACATTTCAGCCTCTTTCTCATGGCCTAACTCTGAAGATCTGATTTCAACTTTAAGGAAGTATATTGTCATTCTAGAGTTGAATTGGAAACTTGTACCATTCCAGAACCTCTTATTTTTCTTTTTCCAGTTGTCCTTGTAGTGTGACAGCTATCACAAGATAGTTTTTGGAGATAAGGCTTATAACATCAGTTTATTTCATCCATATGTATTTTATAGTTTTAAAATTCTTAGCACTAATCATAACTGCCTTATCCACATTTGACTTTGTTAAACACTTTATTTGATAATATTGAACTTGAATTCTATTAAGAAAAAAAGTACTTATGATCCAAGAAACTAGTGATGAAGTGGGTAGTGAAATGTACTGGATTCATTCATGCATAGTGCCTGATTGCTTTAATCTATGCAAGAGCCAAACAATTTAGAACTAGAAAGTTCTTAGAAATCATTTCATAATCTGCATCTTCTTACTGTGAAGGAAACTGAGTGTTGTCAAAGCACTCTGTGCTCAAACACAGAGCTGTTCTGAGGGAAACCGAGTTGGTTCATATTCTACATTCTCCCCTGCTTCTTTGAGCCCTAGTTTAATCCCAATGAGAGCAGTTGCCTGTAGGATCCTTGTTGATAACTGAGACAGTCAGTTTCAGGTATTGAACAACGTTAGGAAGCGAGCTATCAAGGTTTAAATCTGGCCATCAGGTGTTACAATATTTTACCATTACTATTAAAATGTATAACTGTACTAAGGCTTTCAGTGATTATACTAGTATGCTTTTAGCTGAAAGTGATAAAATTATCCCAAGTAGAACTAGCTAAGGCATAAAAAGATGATGATTTGATGCTGAAAATCTAAGGTACCTCAGTACAGGGAGAGTTGTACCACCAAACCAAGGATAAAGTTGACTTTGGGAGCACCCTGAGTAGAAAATGCTCCGTCTGAGACTTTCTCTCTCTCCTTCCGTCCTCCCTCCCCCCATCTCTCTCCTGCTTTTCACCTTTTTGAGCTCTCATTGGGGATGTTAAGGGTAGAGTATGAAGAAGTTATTTCATAAAAATCAGGAGCTTTAGGGGCCAGTCAGAACTAGGTTCAAATTCCATTTTGCAAATTATATTGGTCTGTTTTCTGTTGTCAGTCATACAATACCTAAGATTAGTGCATTATAAAGAGAAGTTTATTTCAGTTTATATTTCTGGAGGTCTAAGGTCAGGGTACTTGCATAAGGTGATGGCCTTTGTCCTAGTCACTTTCACATCTCTGAGACACAATAAATGATACCCATAATTTAAAGGAAGAGAAGTTTATTTTGGCTCATGGTTTCAGTCCATAGTCAGTAGGCTCCAAGGCAGGAACAGGATGGCAGAAGGGGCATGGTAGAGGGAAAGGTGCTCAACACATGGCAACCAGGAAGCAGAGAGAAAAGGGAGTCAGGACAAGAAAACACTATGAGGTCACACCCCCAGTGACCTGCCTCCAGTCAAGCCTTATCTCCTAACAGCACTCTCAGCTACTAAACTCATTGGTGGATAAATTCATTGATGGGTATAGCTCCCCAATGATCCAATCACCTCCCACATATAAAAGAATTTGGGGGGACATTTTATATCTAAATGATAACAGTCTTCTTAATAGGTTCCAAGGTGGTACAGGGCATCACATGGTGACAGACAGGAAGCTTGTGTACATGTGCATCTCTTCTGATCTCTCTTTGTGTTTATGAAGCCATTGAGATTCAATCATGGGGTCCTACCCTGACGATCTTATCTAATCACCTTCTAAAAGCCCTATCTCAAATACCATTGTGGGATTAAGTTTCTACCCTAGTAATACTTCACAAAAGACATTAAGTCTTGGGGATTATACTGAAACCACAGCCACACCATAGCACCAATTTACCTTAGACATGTTTTTTAAGGTATGAAAGGGTATGAAAGTCAGTTCAATAATATCTAAGTGTGTTTTTTACTGCCATAACAGAATACCACAATTGGAATCATTTATAAGGAAAATAGATTTGTTTCTCAAAATTCTGGATATTAGGAAGGCAACAGCGCTGGCATATGATGAATGCCTTTGCTGCATCGTAATATGGCAGAGAGGATTGTGTGGCAAGAGGACTGGAATGGGAATGAGACTGTATGCATGGGTTGGAAGGGGAGAGATAAGGAAAAGCATAGGAGAAAAGTTGAGAAAGCCAATTCCGCATTCATAACAACCCACTCCCGAGATAACTAACCACTCCCTTGATAGCAACCTTAATCCATCTTGAGGGTGGGGCCCTATGTTTTAATCGCCTCATAAAGGCCCACTTCCCAACACCCTTGCATTGGCAACTGAATTTCAACATTAATCTTTTTGGAGGGGACATTCAAATCATAGCAAATAATAAATTTCTTTCTGAGTTTTATGCATTAATATGCCTACCTTACTTAATATAACTATTAGCCTACTGTAGCTCATCATAAATGTATTATTATGCACTTAAGATATTATTTGACGATAGGTCTTCCCTTCCTACACTTCCACCATTCTCCTGGCTTAAAAGTTGACGTACAGAAAACCAGCTGAGGAAGATCGTTTATAGAATCTAAGATGCCATCAGTTTTGAGATGGACTATTAGTTCATGGCCCCTCAGAAGAAAACATGAAGTCACTGTGGCTTGCTTATCACTTGAAATTTTTATTTTATACTTCGTGAAAAAGCTCTTTTACATTTATTTAGATGTGAGATAATCAAATACTGCTATTGTTCATGCATAGTGATATTTGATTTCAGCTCAGAGGTGTTGGTGTCTGCATTTTCCCTCACATATTATCCTATGTTTTATCAGCACCATTGGGAAGACTAACTTTCTAAAACAAAAAAATGTCCACTAATACTTCCAGGAATTTTTTTCTGTGTTACTCATACTCATTTTGCCATTCTGCAAGTTTTGATGCTTGTACTTTCATGATCTCACCAGAAATCAAGTCATTAAGAACACTAACCAAATTAATGCATGTGCAACCTTGTCCTATATCCTGTTACAACCTGGATCATGGACAGGGTAAGTTACCGTCAATGGTATAACGCCTCTTGATTTCAGAGATTGATTTCAATGAAAATATGTGCACCTAAAAAATGATATAAACCAGGTGTGGTGGCACAGGCTTGTAATCCCAGTAATTGGGAGGCTGAGGCAGGAGGATCATTGTGAGTTTGAAACCAGTCTGGGTTATAAGGTGAGCTCAAAGTCAGCCTGTACTGCATAATAAGACCCAGTCTCAAAATGACGGAAAGAAAAAAAAAGTGATATATACATGATACTAGACAGCCCCCATCACTGCAGGGCCTTACTTTGTCACAAATAAACAGATATCAGGGCCGGAGATTAGCTCAGTGGCCTAAGTGCCTGTCTGGCAAATGCAAGGTCATAAGTTCAATCCCTGGTGCGGCAAAAAAATAAATAAATAAATAAAAAATAAACAGATATCATGGTAACATTATTTGAAATAGTAAGTTTTCTTAGTACAGTAAAAATATTTAAATAACCACATTTTAGACTGTATGAGTTGTACTGGAATCAGTTCCTTTTTGTGTGTGAATACCACCAGACAATGGTAGGCTGAGCTTTCAAGCAAAAAACAACTTACCCCAAATTATGGATAATTTTCCATTGTTCTAGCAGAACCCCACTCACAGAGACAAGTTGGTGCCATTAGAAGACACTTGAAACCTATGGCTTTTTCTTGCCAAGATTTCTTGTTACCATGTAAAAATCAAGCAGTGGCTTAACAAAAAGCTTAAAAGATTTTTTAAAAAGAATAAATTTCTTTCAGTTCCCAAGCTGAGGACAGTCTCAACTCCAATTTGGGGCTGGGAGAAGGAATTTCATCAAAATGTAATGAACTTTTTAATCCGTTTTTTTTTTTCTGAATACTTGAAAAATTGAGACATAGTATATACAAAATAAAATGCACAAATCTTAAAAGTAAAAGTAAATGGCTTAAACTCACATAAGTACTATCATAATCAAGAAATAGAATATTTCAATCAGGACAAAACATCCTCTTGGGCCCTTTCCAGTGAGCCCCAACCCCCTCAAAATTATTTTTTCTTTTAATTTAAGCCATGTTCAATAACATATTGAAATGTTAGAAAGAGGAAAGAAAAGAAAAAGAAACTTCTGAAGTGAAAAAGAGTCAGTGAAAAATCTAAGAGCCAAGAGGCTTCTCGGTTTTAATTACTATGGTCGTATTATTTCGAACCACTAGCCTGTCTTCAAATGATTTAGTCATTTCTAACTGAGGAATATTAACCTATATAGTAACAAAATAGGATACCTTCGCCACGTATTCAGGTGGAAACATATTTCTGTCCAGCCTGGGTCACCATCATGTGGTTTCTCCATTCCATTTGGAGCATAAACTCTAGATAATCGACCTAGCACTTGAGTTTCCGATTTAGCCCAGCAATGCCAAAACTCTATGTTGTGTATAAGCTGTAATAACTACTTTGAAGTTGATTTTCTTTTTGGCACATAATGCAATCAAGTGAAGTGATTCCTGTGAACGACTATTATTCAAATATGAAAAGTTACTGTAAGGTGACATGTCCTCTGTTTTGTATCCTACTGTATGCATCTGTATTTGTATCCTATCTTAACTGTGAGGCTTTGTTAGGGCAAATCTGCGGTTTCCTTTGCCTATCTGTACTTTCTTCATTACTCTGACTATGAATCAAGTAAGGGCATAGGTAGAAACCTGCTTATTTAACACCCTTATATGCCAATATGTTTAATGGATGAGGAAGTCAGATGGGAACAAGAATGGAGGTAGTAAGTAGAGCGAACTCTGACCTATTCATTTACATGCGATAGCCATGCATACTTTCATTTACTCTTGATTCATCTTACAAATATTCAGTGGCTTTTATATGCCGGTCACCATGCTAAGATTTAGAGATACAGCCAAAGAGGAGGCAGAAATATTTCCTCATCTCATGAAAACCATATTCTCCTAGGCTTATGGACACATAAGCCCTTATAGCACAGTCTGACGAGTGAGTAAATGAAAGTGTAGGAAAATGTAAGAGGGATCTTTCATTCAGACTGAGAAAGAGAGGTGGAATCCAGATCTGCAGAACAAATAAGAGGTCTTTAGGGAAAGAGGTGGAAAATTGTCCTAAGAGAAAGAAAAGAGGTAAGAACAAGGTAAGTGGTAATATGACCCCAAAAGTAGGGACCCTAACTGAAATTCTCTCAGTGCAGAAATTCCTGGCTAGTCACTGATTCAAATAGGAACGAGAATCACATAAAATAGAATTTTATGTGCGACTACAATAGATGCATTATTATAGAGCATCCTTTGATTCTTAGGGAGTTTTTTAAGCACCAAGGTAGGGGATGTGGAGGACAAGCAGAAAGAGGAGAGAGGAGAGAGGAGGTGAGAGGAGAGAGGAGGTGAGAGGAGAGAGGAGGTGAGAGGAGAGAGGAGAGAAGGACAGAGGGAGAGAGGGAGAGAGGGAGAGAGAAACCACATAGAGACACAGACCGAGTTGGTGTTAGTAGGTGGTAAACATGCCAGAAGGGAGATGTTTTTTCTATTTCTTGACTTGATTTTTCTTCCCACTAAAAGCAGAGTGCGATAAAAAGGTGGAAAACAACAGAGAACTACAGAAACACTCCCACAAAGAGACTATTGTTTTGAGCCAGATTGTGTTAGAAAGACCAACAAAATAATACTTCTTTGTTCCATTGCTAGGAAATATATCAATATCATTGTGAAATTCTTGAGACGCAGGCAGGGAATCTCATCTACTCCCATGATTGATTTCAACAGGTTGCAGATGGTCAAATGTGTAATCTTTCAAATTCTGTCTCTGGCATTACATTACAGCTGCTGAGAGGTCTGTGCTGAAAACTAGTTTCTCAGGGACCTGCTGCAATACTTGGCAAGTAACAGGGTGTCAATAATGCTTGTTGAAGAATGCAGGCAGAGATCTATATTTCCAGCCTGTGTTTTTAGTATTTGGTTGTATTTTATCTTTTAATTTTTCATCATTTTTATTAGTGCATATTCTTTATATAAAATAATGGATTTCATTTTGGTGGATTCATACATACACATAACATGCTTTCATCATTTTCACCACACCCCATCATCTCCTTGCTCTGCCCTCCCTCAAGTTTCACATTTTTTCTTCTTTGGGTTTCAATATGTATCATGTATTTTGATCATATCCATCCTGCTTATCACCTGTCTGTACACCACCTACCCCCACTGCCTGTTAGGAGCCATCTTCCGGGTTCGGCCTAGCAGGGCGCGCAGAAGCCTGCGCCAGATTTCCCCCCTCCCATTGAGTAAGCCAAGATGGCGACCGCATCCTGCTTCCGCATATGATGTATTTGCTTGACAGCGCCGCTAGCCAATAACAAGTGTATACGTGGCTCATGACTATTGGGTAAAGTCTTTGTATAAAGGGTCGTCACGCAGGCACATAGGCGGGAGAACACGCAAGGAGCCGTGCCTGACGGACGCATAGAGGTTATCCCCCGCGGAGTGTAAGCCCCGCGTAACTTGTAACTGATAAGGTAAATCCCAGTAAAGGTAAATTGCTTCCTGCCGTTTCGGTTGTCTCTGCGTTGTCCTTTGCTCGTTTGTCTCTCCTCGTCCCTCTCTCGCCGGCCGAGGGATCTCAAGGAGAGGAAAACCCGCTGCTGATAACTGCCTTCACTTTATCTAATAATAGTTTTCCTTGTACTCCCTTGTCATCTCTTAGATTCCACAAATTAGAGAGAACACTCCATATTTGTCTTTCTGAGTCTGGCTTATGTGACTTATGCTGCTGGCTTATGTTGTCTTTCTGAGTCTGGCTTATAGAGTATTCATGATAATCTCCAGATTCATCCATTTTCCTGCAAATAACAAAATTCTTTCTGCTTCATGGCTGAATAATATTCCATTGTGTATATATGCCATGTTTTCTTTAATCATTCATTTGTGGATGGACACCTAGGCTAATTTCATATCTTAACTATTGTGAACTGTGTAGGTATAACTATAGTATACTGAATTTAATTCCTTTGAGTATATATCAAGGAGTGGTATAGCTGGATCAATTGGTAGCTCTATTTTTACTTTTTTTTTGAGGGACTTCCATACTGATTTCCCAGTATGGGGCTTTATTTATTTACATTACCACCAGCAGTATAGAAAGGTTTCTTCCCCCCACCTCATCTTCACTAGCATTTATTCTTTTTTCATATTCTTGATGATAGTTATTTGACTGGGGTTAGATGGAATCTCAACATAGTTTTGGTTTGCATTTCCCTAAAGATGCTGAACATTTTTAAATACGCTTATTAGCTATATGTACTTCTTCTGAGAAGCATCTTTTCAACTCATTTGCCAGCTTATTGGTTGGGCTATTTTAGTTTTTTGTGTTGTTTTTTGAATTCTTTATATATCTAGATATTAATCCTTTCAAAGAAGAGTAGCTGGCAAAGAGTGGTGTGAGCCCCAACTCCCCATTCTGTAAACTGTCTCTTCACTCTATTAGTTGTTTCCCTCGCTGTGTATAAACTATTTAATTTTATGGAGTCTCATTTGTTGACTGTTGCTATTCCTTGTGTTATTGGAGTCCTATTCAGGACATCTTTGCCTGTGCCTATGGCTTCAAGTGTTTCCTCTATGATTTATTTTATTAGTTTCAAAGTTTCATGGCCTATTTTGAATTGATTTTTACACAGCCTGAGAGATAGGAGCCTAGTGTTAATATTCTACATTGGATATCCAGTTTTTCCAGCACCATTTGTTAGGGACTGTGTTTTCTCCAAAAAGTTTGAAGTGTTCGCCTTGTGCTTCATGGAATTGTTTATCTATATCTCTTAGAAATTTATCTGTTTCTTTTAGATTCTCTAGAACATCCTGTGGGTTGTAGTGATGTCTGTTGACAGCTCCTTTTCCTATCTAACTGTATTGATTTGGGTCTTCTCTTTCTTTTGGTTTGGGTCTTCTCTTTCTTTTGGTTAGCTTGCCTAAGAGCTTAATAATTTTGTTTATCTTTTCTAAGAACCAACTCTTTGTTTCATTGATTCTGTATATTGTTATCCCAGTTTTTCTTCTTCTTCTTCTTCTTTTTTTTTTTTTTTTTTTTTTTTTTTTTTTTTTTTTTTTTTTTTTTTTTTTTTTTTTTTTTTTTTTTTTTTTTTTTTTTTTTTTTTTTTTTTTTTTT
>RJWT010019975.1:0-18180 GCA_004365215.1 Cuniculus paca | reverse complement strand
TCTCTGTCTCTCTCTGTCTCTCTGTCTTTTTCTCAAATGATGATGGAGGCCTAAAATGTGCCTACTTCTCATTTCCATTTTGAATTTCTATTATTTCACAATTAACTTTCTACCAGAAGAACCCTTTCTAGAATAAGTTTTTATTAAGGTATTCTTCAAGGCTTTATATTTATTTAAAGCAATTGAAAGTCAATTTGAACTGAAATAATCTCTCATTACGAACTTATGGAATAGTCACTATTAAGGTACAAAGAATTTAGTAATGTATTACTAAACATCACTTTATTATTCAATATTTCAAAGGAATTTTGACATGTATGGGACAGAAGGGTAACATTAAATAATTACTTGGCAAAAATTGTAACTGGGGGAAGCAGTATAAATAGTGGTTAAGGGCATGAATTTAGAATAATGTTGGTTTCAGTTTGAATAATGACCCTGACATTTGGTCACTGTATGACATATTTAATCATCAGTTTCCTCATCTGAAAATAGAGACAATAGGAATCAGGATAGTTAGGTCATGTGAACCATTAGATCATGTGAATGGTACTCTTTGAGATTGGGATGTCCAATACATTGCAGCCCTGATTATGAAACATAAATAAAGATTAAATAAAATGTTTCAAATAAGCCACTTTACACTACAGCTAACACATGATATATACTGTCTATATGTTAACAATTTACATATTCTTATACAGTATTTTCTATATCTCATGCATCATTTTTAATTCAATATCTTGATACAGGAATCATACACTACATATCTTGGTACCTAACTTCACTCAAATTGCTAAGTCAAATAAAATTAACTGATGGAATACATATTAAGAATATAATGTAACTGTAATACATAGACAAAATGTTTTGAAGTACATTACATAGGCTAGGTATTTAGAACTTTGAATTTATTACAAACTTTAGCGTAACATGAGAGTTAAAATGGATACTGGACAACAAGAATCTCTAGTAATACACCTTTCAGTGCAGTGAGAGGCAATAATTCTGATAGAATAAAAAGATAAACCGATAAATATAATATGTTTTTCTCATAACTTCTAAATATTTTAATTCATTGTTTGAAAAAATAGGCTAGATAGAATAAAGAAGAGCTGTCTTTTTCTTCAGCCCATATGCAAATCTAATTTTCTTTCTAACCATTTCACCTCAGTGGTCTCCTTTTGTGTGGCACACCATTCTCTTCTAACTTTTGAATTTCTGTTCATTTGCTATTGGCAGGGGTAAGGTTGGAAATAATGTGGTCTTTCTGTTGAAATCTGTTTTCCACCCTCAATGAGAGGAAGCAAAGGCATGAATATGGCACCCTCATAATGATTAAGCTGGGGCTTAATGAAATTTTCATCACAACCTGCTGTTCATTTTAATGGCCTTTGAAAAACAATGGAAAAATAGCTTGAGGGAAGAAAAGATTTTTTTCCTGTGGCATATATTTGTGAGTTTCACATTTAGTTAGCTGCTCTATCTCTGTTGCCCTAGTCTCTGTGTTGGAGTTCTCTTTACAGAGCTGCAATAACGTTTAGCAGTTTTCAGTTCAGTAGTTCTTTTGTTAACTATATTCCTAAGTATTTTATTTTTTTGGTGCTAGGTACATGATGAGCAATAGATCATTTGTGTTATGCAGAATGTCACTGTCCTGATCTTAGATGATGTAATGTTTCAGTAACCATACTCTGGTCCAATAAAACCTTATGATTATCATGGTTTTTAAAGACCATGTGATTTTCCAGGTGCTATGACACTTACACATTTCCTGTGATACAATTCCCTGTTTTTTGGTAAATAAAAAAATAAAAATTCTTTCAACATTGCATTCTTTTGTACAACACAATTTTCTATTGTTTAATATTTTAATTTTTTCTTAAGATAAACACTTTACTAAAACATTTATTTCTTGCCACATATCTCTATGTTTTCTATAATTAAATAAACATTCTTGCCATGGCAAATTATCAGCAAGAAATCTGGGTATGCAAACATAAATGAATTTTCATGACTCTATATTCACATAAAATTATTTCTGAAACCCAAATTTTTAGATGCTTGCATTTTTCAATTTAAATTTCAGCCCTTCATAAATACTACCTGTGCATTTTCTCTTTTTCTATATATTATTTAATAACAAGTCATAATCAGTTGAACTTTTAAAGTATTTTAGGGGTATAATAAAAAGCATATTATGGTGGAAGATACAGTAATGAAACAATCTAGTGTGCATATACAGAAGTGATGTTTCTTTGTGTCATCTTTGCTGCTATCTCTTCTCTTTTTCCTGATTAACTGTTACTAGATTTTATAGTCTTCTACTAAGTCCCTACAAGCCTTTTGGTAAATTAAATGAACAGTACTATCTCCTGCCTTCTCTCCATTTGCGGTTTATTAGTTTGGCTTAGGCTTGTCATATAATTCCAATTTAAGACTTCATGCCTCCACTTGTAAGTCAACAATGATACATGGTGGGAATACCCAGATTAAGCACCAAATTTCCATGGAGAAAATCTTCTGAAGACAACTCCCAAATCTCCATTTAAATATATGTAGTGCATACCTCCATAAAGTTAGTTTTCTGTAAATCTTAGCACTTCTTCCCTAATGCATCTCAAACAGTAGTTTAAAAATTAACCCATGAAATTGTTTGAAACTCATTCTGTGAAGCCAGTAATGCCCTACTTATCAAAATCAGGCATTAGATAAAAAGGAGAACCATAGATTAGTGAATCTTATAAACAGAGATGAAAATCTGCTCAACAAAATATCAGCAAGTCAAATCATGATTCAATGGTATCTCAGAGACAATCTAAGGAAGAATACTGGGTAACTTAGTGATTTAGGAGACCCCAGCACACACACACAAAATGCTGGTATAGCTCAGTGTGAAGTACCTGGATTCAGTTAAAGAAGGAAACACAAAAAGGAGAAGGGGGAGGGCAGAGGAAAGGAGAGAGAGGAAGAAAAGTAAGAAGAAAGGAAGGCAGGAAGGCAGGAAGGCAGGAAGGCAGGCAGGCAGACAGGAAGGAAGGAAAGAAGGGAAAAGGAAGGAAGGAAAAAAGGGAGGAAAAAAGGAAAGAAGAAAGGGAGGAAGGAAGGGAGGAAAAAATGGCAAAGTCTATAATCTATCAAACTAGGAATATATGGGAAGTCTCCTCAACTTGAACTTGATAACAATCACCTGCAAAAACCTACAGTGAACATCATACTTAGCAGTTAAAACTACAGTGTTAGCAGTTAACAGTGGGTAGCTATGCATGTATACTGGAACTGAACAATTCAGTGGATGCTAGATGGCAGAAGCCAGGTTCCTCAAAGATGGAATGGAGAGTATAGATCAACAAGGGATAAAGCTAAAATAATCCAATCGGAAATGAATTAGTGTTAGAGACTTCAATGATATTCACATTTCCAAAAATCAGGTGTTAAACACAGAAATATTTACAGTTATGTATATATACAGGTAAATATACACACATAGTAGTGCTTTGTTCTGAAAGACCTACATGAAATGACCCTTCAGATTTTTTCATCAAGGAAAGGTACCAGGGCTTCTTAGAGAAATGCTTGCTTGCTAAACTGGAGCAACATACATGACGAGCTTTCGGCATCTTATACTACTAGAAAGTAAAGAAGTTCTAAGATTATGATAATAAATACAACCACAGTGATAGTGGTATGTCAGAGTGACACACAAGTATAATTTACAAATATCCATGAGTCCATAATAATACAAATAAATGATTGAATAAATTAACAATTGGTGGAGCAGAGATAAATTTCCCATGCAATAGGCTTCTGAATAAGTTATTAGACACTCCATTCTAAACGAAGGGAAGCGTAACTTGCCATTTGTTAAATGTGGGACACAGGCAGTGCTGTCCTTTTTAAATGGTTTGCAAAGGGGGTAGAAGCAACTTAACAAGGGATAACTCTGAAAAACACTGCTTCAGCGAAATGATTATGGTCGACTTTAACGTGCTAAATGACATAATAATGTGTAATTGATACGGTGTGACAAAAATTGTACTTTAACTCAGTGGTCATCCTCCCTGAGCCCCAATACTCAATTTAATTAAGAAAAGTATATCAGACAAACTCTGGTAGAGGGACATCCTGCAATTTACATGAACAATATCCCTTAAATCAATATTCATCAAAAAGCTACAAGATTCTAAATACTTCATCATGAAGAAATTATAAATGCTTGATGAAATAGATATGGTAACCTGATTAAAACATTGCAAAAATGGATTCAAACACCACATAGTAACCCATTAATATGTATAATTTTTGTTTTTAGCAATTTATCTAAGAAAAACTAAATTTAATAAAAACTAAAAACAGTCTAACAAACAGTCACAGTGAAAAGAAGCCTAAGGAGACAAAACTAGACATAACAAAATCAAATGTGATAACTTGGATGGCATACTAAAATAGAAAAATGCATTCTCAATGAAAACTAGATGAATTTGAAAAAACTATAGGATTCAATTAAAAATACTGCATCACTATTGGTTTGTTAATTAGAAAAATATATCATACTAATATAACATGTTAAGAGAGAAGCCTATATAGAGGGGAATTTACATGGGAAGTCAGTACTCTGCTAAATTTTTCTGTAAATGTAAAACTTTTCTATGAAAATAAAGATCTACTAATTTAAAAACAGTATTGTGCAAATGGTAATAGTGAATCATGGCTGTACTTTAGAATACCAGGCAGCTATTTTTTTCAAAATATATTTAATAATAGGATATAACAGTCACAGTGAAATGTTGTGAAATGAAGATGGAAAATTGAAAGGAAAATGCTAATCATGTAAATTGAACTGAATATGTAGAAATAAAGACAAAATGAATCATAAAGTTGAATCTTTTCAAAAAGCTACCATATCAGCTGTTTTTTAATTTTATTCCTTATAATTTTTTAATAACAAGAAAACACAATTTAAAAAATAAAGATTGTCTAGGTTCTCCTTAAAACTCCATTTTTTCTCCATAAAACTGGAAAGGTAAAAAAAAATAACAAAAACCCTAAAGTCCTTGACTGTCAAGATTATTTCAAAAATTATTTCTATTTCTAAGATCACGAGAATGTATAAATTTATCCAAAATCCTTGTCCCAGTTCTACAAATGGTAGGGACCCAGAAATACTTAATTATCACATGACTCCTAAAAAATATTTTATTGTTAACCTACATTTTGTATCAAATATATTCATAATTTACCAATGTCCTAAAAAAGTAGAAATCAGTTCAATTTAGTGTTTCATACTGTGCGTGCAGTTATTTCTGGTGTAAAGTATGTCTCTTCATGGCACCGTTGGTCTGTTTGGAATTTCCACTGAATGAAATAGGAGGAATGTTCTTACACGTTGTGCACAATGTGGCATTCGTGTTTAAGGTAGACACATGTTTAAATGGGAGTTAGTAAGCATCTGTCCATAAAGGATGACTGTCAATTATGCATAAGCTTGTACAGTTGCATCAGTTGTTTTACTGAGTTGTTTGCTCTACCTGTAAAATAAGCCCATGTAGATATCCTTGCATGCTACTATATGCAACTACTAAGGAGATTTAGAAATGAAGTCTTGAAAGACTTCCTGGAATTACAACAAAATGAGAAGTTATGTACATGTGATAGAACTAGATGATCATTAATTTTAAGTATACAATAGTCTTAATCATACCAATTTTAGACTACACGAGAAGTCAGGATAAGATACACTCCAAAGATTATGAAATGTAGAGAAATTCTAAAATAGTCTTTGGGAAAAATGTACTGGAGACAATATACTAGACTGCAGATATTTTATAAGTAGGTAATTGTTCTGAGCTCTGCTGTCACTCTATTCTTGACTCTTTAAGCTTCATTCAAACTATAACTTATGTGTGAAAATAAGGACGATAACACAACATGAATTCATGATTTAAAAATCCAGAGAGAGCTATGTAAGTGTTTCTGAGAAAAAAATACCATCTTCTTAGTGTTAGACTTGCAATTTTTTCAATATAATTCAAAGGGTATAAATCAGAAAGCAGAACTAGAAGCTAAAAGCAAATTCTTCAAATCCAGAGGCAGCAACAACTTTGTCTCCCTTTCCAGTTTTACCTTCTGGCTCATTTTTGATGAGCTCCTCCATTTTCCTCTGCTTCAAGGTGTCAACAACATCAGCTAAACTGCCCTTTCGTCGTTCAGGGGTCCCCAGGGCCGTACTAGACAAGGACTCGCCACTTTGTCGCCCACCTTCTTCTGCCTTCTGAGGTGAGGTAGATGAGTTGTGTGGGGCAAATGAAGACATAACTTTATTGCCATCAACTTCCTGTGAGAGAAAGCAAAGGAAACAAATTTTTCATTAAAAATTTAGTAACATAAAATAAAGGTGATGTAGTATATACTCAGCTGACACATTTAAACAAAAAAAGTGTCATTCGTAAGAGCAAAGGAATAAAGAAATTTTGAAAAGAATAAGTTAACTTTATAGCCTAGCACTAGCGTGAGGCAATGATGAATCAAAATATGGGGTTTTTCTTCCTTAAACTGAGACAAAGTCTTAAAAGTAAATGACAATGTAGTCTTAAGACAATGTACAAAGCTTATATCGCTTAATTTATTATTCTGGTTTTCTTTGAGTCTCACATTTTTTTATGAACATAAAAGGTACTGGTCATCTACATTAAACTTTCTCAGTGACGTCGTAATCTGTAAAAAGTAATATTTTATTTACAGTACTTTGTTTCCACTTTAAATAGCTGCCTTTTTTTGGCATTCCTAGTTAAGAGTGGGGTCCTCCCTTAGCTTTCCTTCTTTCTAAAGTTTCTAGGAAAGTTTCAGCCACACGGGTGATTTTGACATCAGACGAGAATACTATATTGTAGTTTTGCTTATAGTAAAGATTTTTCTGATCTAATAGTCCTGTTACTCTATAGCACTGTTTCTGCCAATACTCTCCTATTTTGCTCTTCATGCTTCATTTGTCTTATAAAATAAAGTTTCCTGCAGTATTTGCTTCTCATAATTATGCATCTAAAAATAATTTTTCCAGAATTCTAAAACTTAAATACATTTTTGCATTCTGTTATCATCATTTCCCTCATAATTTCTACCACAACTTTTGTAATATGCATAACATTTAGGGTATATTTTGCATAAAAGACAATAAATTGAGTTTCCCGACATTTTCAAGGAATAAAACTGAAGTGATTTTTTTTTGTTTTTTACTTAAAGGTTTTCTTGTACAATCTCTTACTTCTATAATCCTTTACCTTCCCACAAAGTTCAAGTTCTTCCTAAAAAAGAATTTGTGTCCTAGGATCTTTGAGTTTCACCTCATCTTTGGGTCTAAGTCTCTTTCAACAGCATTAGAAGTTTCCATCAAAATATATTGGACTGTAAGCATATTTAATACTCAGGACAACAAGATTATACCTTTTATAATTTCATTCTCCACCTGAGGCACATCAATAGGATTTTTGACTACAGAAATGTGGCAAATTACATTGATTGACACCTAATGTTTTTAAGGTCAATGTTAATATTTTTTACTGGCTTAAAATATACTAAAAACACTTGACTGAAAACTGGCATTTTGACTTTTAAAAATAGATTAAAATGGAGATGACAACACAAACATGTTAATATGATTTTGAGTTAACAGATATTAGTAAGTACAGGGTCATTAGCTATAGCATAGCATCAACTTGCTGGATGGGGCTGAAATATATAAGGAAAGCAAAAGTAAAGAATGTGTGTTAATAGACTTTCAAAATTATAACTCTAAACCCCAAATGGTTTCCCTTTTTAAAAAAATTATAGAGTATGCTTCTGCTAACCTTATACCTTGACTAAATATTTTATATACGATTTAGTTTTTACTATAGTTAGATTTAGACTTAGAAAATAATATGCAAAATGCAATAATTAAGCCCTCTACAGGTGAAATGAACACACACTTTGGCAAGTGCTTACTACAAACTCATACATAACATTCATACATAAACATAAGCAAACACACATACACCTACCTACACCCTCACCTTTTCCTACACCTGAAAAAGTCAGTCAAAAATTTATTCAGTAAACCAACAGGAATGTTTCCATGAGTGGCCCATCACACCAACTAGCTGAGTTTCATGTGCAGTGCAGAATATCGGAAAGCTTCTAGACTCCCTTTCCACAAAAGATTTTTCTTTGCATTTCTTTTCAGAGGTCAATGCAGAAACACCAGCTTGACTTTGAATGCTTCTCTTTGCTTTCTATTTGCACATTCAGTGATGACAAAAAAAGTTGATTTTAATTTTTATCACAACTCAGAATTACATATCCTTTCAGAGCATATCAAAATTTGTATGCAACCAAAGTATATTAAACTATCAACAAATATTTCCAAATACAATATCCCATTTTACTATCTCTCATTTTCCATACCTTAGAGGAAGGAAATATTTTAAAGAGTGTAACATAGTTTAGAAGTATTTTAACTCAGATGCCATCACAAGATAAAAATAATTAAACATTGGTGCTGTTCAACAAAGGAATATTTATCTTATCACGATTTCACCTAACTACATGTTAGCCCCTGGCACTGTTAATCCCTTTAACAGTTTTATGTAGTTGACAGCTGTTTCAGTGTGGGGAGGCACTGTTCATTTGCATGGTGAATAACTCGTTAAGGAAGACTGGCACAGTCTCTACCAAAATAAGCCCTCTTATTTTCAGTTTCTTCCCTGAGATTGCATTTGCCATATATGAAGTGATAATTGTGTGTTCTGCTTTGCTTTGCCGGCAGGTGAAATCCAGAGTCTACTAACAAAGCCGTAAGTGGTCCAGTCCAGCCATATACTTAATCAAGTCTTACAAACAGTAAGGATCAGCGTCAGGATTTCTCAGACAAGCTCACAGATCTGTGATGGTTGAGTTCTAAAGTCTAATGATGAAGGATAGCTGTAAACTTTCAGAGTGAAATTGATGATTTTCCTTTATTATTCTTCAACAAGTTTTACTTAGATCTTGCCACCTTTGTCACCTTTGCAACCAAGAGAAAAAGAAAGGGTGTACCTAACATATCTATCCTCCTTGAAATATGTTTTGAAGAATACATTCTCTTTAATTCATTCTAAAGAGAGTATTTTATTATGAACACTTTGAAAGGAATACTGAGTTACCCTTAATATTAAAATTTAGATAATGTGATGATTAGAAATGTGATGATAAACCTATTTGGAAAAAAAAAAAAACCAAAGCATTGTGGCACATTGACATGCTTGTAGTCCCAGGAATGTGGGAAATTGAGGCAGAAGGATGACAAGTTCAAGACTGGCCTGGGAAACTTAGTGAGGTCCTGGCTTAAACAGGGAAGAGGCTGAGTAAGGGAATCTTACTCAGTGGCAGAGAAACTCAGGGTTCAACCCCTACTCTTTCAAAAAATTAAATGCAACTCAACTAACTATATATGTCTCCTTTACTCTCAAAATGACATTTAATCTCTGGCCTCAAGAAACATGTTATCGTGGTGCTTACTTCTTAATCTATAAAATTAAATTCACATATGGCAGTAAAAACATAACATTTAAAATTCAGTCTAATAGACTATAATTGGTAAGAATAATTGCTCATATTTCCTGAATAGTTTGTGTCAGGTATGCATAAATTTTATTAATTCTCATGGCAAGCCTATCTATGACTTGCATTTTATAGAGAAACTGAGGCATGCAGATTAATATAAATGGCTACACTCCAGACTCATACAGTACCATCCATCCAAATACCCACTGCCTTATGTCTGATTCAAAAATAAACTTACATTTAAATAACTATTAGACTCAAATATAGATTATTTATTCCAAGCAGCTTATCAGAATGATGGTAGTCAATAGTTTATGTTTTTAAACTATCTTTATAAAATCTGTGGGCATCTTCTTTCTAGTAAAATAAAGTAGAAGAAAGTAGAAGAAAGCTAGTACAGAATATGTGAACTGTCTTTAATTGGATTCTTATTAATGCAAGTTCATTATTTTGGAATTGCATAGTGTACCATAAGATGAACACACAACAGAAAAAGTGCTTTGCTACACTACATGTTTGACATGGTCATGATGTTCACCTAGCAATGGGCTGTTGTTATAAAAAAATCATTAAGAAAAGGTGAGACCAAACTTTTTAAGTTATTTTAAAAGCTGTATTATTTACTCTTTTCTTAAATTCTATAAAAAGGATAAACCATATCATATCATGAAATTTTTATATTTAAATGGAATTCACTATTTGTCACCTATTCTGTAAAACTGAAATATCAAATTTAATTTAGTAATAGAAAACGTGATTATTGTGTAAAAGTTTGTTCAAGTATTTTTGAAGATTTTTGGTTACGATAATTTTTGATAAAATTTCTACATGAAACCCTACGTCATGCTTACTTTTTGTAGATCACCTATCCCTTGAAAATAACTACAAATGCAGCACTAAACAACACAGGCACACGTGTACACACAAACATACAACTGGACATACAATTTCACATACAGTTTCAGAGGATTAATATTTTACTTTCATATTTCAACCACTGAACCATTGCCATGAAATCATCTAGGAATTCTGGGTAACAGATTGAAGGTTTAGAATCTCTAGTCTAAATGTGTATCATCTGAGAAAAGTACTATAAAATCAATATATACAACAAGATGATTTTAAACAACCAGTTATTTGCCAAAAAAGGCTCAAACAATAGCTGTCATTGCTATATTACCACATTATAGTTAAAGGCACATACATCAGTAACTTAAAAATTCACTGTCCCTGAGATAAGTTATTAGAAATAAATATTTCAGTCATTCTTTAAAGAGTAACAAAACATTAAAGAAAATGTTACATTATTATGGCAATCATTGTTTTGTTCAATGATCACCTTACAACGAAGGGTAGAGAAATTTTAATTACAAGACAAAAAGAATTGCAAACTTTACTAAATGAATGTTATAATTCTGACAGCCAGTCAGATGAACTCAATTTTTAAATATTAATTTTTCCCCTAAATAGGATATAAACGTAAGAATACGGGGAGGCAAAACCAACACTTTAAAAAGCTCAGTAAAAGCACTAAGTTTTTCTTCGGTTAGCACAATCAAATTGAATACTCTAAGAGGATGTGGTCAAGTCCCAAAAACTGTAAAAACAAAAGTTAGCACTTACAGACAGACTTCTGAAGAGTATTGTTAGATTTGTAATCATAGCTGATTTAAAAACCCTCCAGTTTAAAATGGTTCCTTGACTTTTCCCTAAAAAAGAGCTACTTAATTAATACTTAGATCTGGCAGTTGAAAAAAATAGAAAATGACTGAAGCAGTCTTATCTACACAGACTTATCATAACTTTATCATAAACTTACACATAACTTATCATAGCTTTCTAAATAGAAAACCTTACCAATAAGACCTTTGAAAAACTTAAAATTTTCACAAGATCAATAATCTTGACTGTCTAAACAATTACAGGGTATACTAATTGAAGATACGGATTTTTGATGAGTGGTTCCTAAATCTATCTGCGGATGTGGGCAGCAAGCTATGCATATGCATTTGGTAAGTCCTTGAGGGAACTGTGATGGGGAGATGTAGGCCTAGGTCTTGATTACTCGCGAGCTACAGTCAGAAGAGCTCAATGTCAGTTTTTAAGGAACATTTATATACATTTCATCATTTTTATGACATTACTGAAATACCCTAAAAATTTAGCCCTTTGAGTTCTTAAAAAAAAAAAAATAAATAAATAAACACACAAACATTAAAAAACATTCAATCATCACTGTGTCAGAAATCCTAAAATATAGTAAACAGATAGGTACCTGTATCTATTTTTGATCTGTGAACAACAGAACAGTATATACTTTGTGTCCTACACAGTTTTGATTTTTAAAGGCTACTTTAAGGTTTCCTCAGTGCACGCACATAACCCAATATTCGGGCAGATCTAACTCTCTAAAGAATGACGGGGCTTATCACGTTTAGAAAAGAGATTATAATTTTATAAAAATTGCACCATTATATTTTAAATATAGAATGTAGTTCATACTTCAAACATTTTTTATATATTTTGGGACACCGTAAACAGAAGTGAGAGTTGTTTGATGTTTTCCAAATTCTGAAGATACATACTGTTTTAAAGATTGCTATTCAAAAGGAAGAAAATTCTGTTAAATCTGACATGCTTTGCAATTTTTTTGCGAAGCAATGAGATGAAATGTTAGCTAAAGTTTACATATAATTACTGATCAGAAAACTAAAAAAAAAAATTAAATGCATTCCTTTAAAGATACATCACAGAGTCCTATCAATAATAGAAGCAATAGACTGTTTAATGAGAAGTGATTTGTGTAAATTAGATTCTCTAATGTGGGTCCCTGAACTAACATCGTTGCCATATCTGGAAACATTCTGCACACTTTTCCAGCACTCTTGCCCTAAATTCCTGAATCAGAAATCCAAGAATTGGAGCCCAACTAGACAGGCTTTAATGAGTTTTCCCATTGAGACAAGTGCACATTTAAGTTTGAGAACCACGGAGAGTGAGAACAAGAGACAAGAAGAAAAGGAAAGACAGAGATTAGGAACTGCAGTGAGGAAGAAAGACATCATTAAAACAATAGAACTTAAAGAATCTGAGACAAGAGAGAAAATCTAATACGATACCAGAAGAGAATTAGTAGGGCCAAAGGTAAGGATATGCTCATGTTAGAGGCAACTGATATTTTTTGCTTTTTTTAGGCAGTCATTTTGGCATTTATTGAAACAGACATAAGTCTGTTGATTGCTGTCTAACTGTACAGATTATGAAATCTGAGATTTTCATCAAAGTTGTCTTGTAGAGATTGATTTTTGAAGTGTATCAAAAATTTGGTTTGAATTTATTTAATTTCATTTAACACATAAAAAAAAAACAATGATATAATATTTTCATTTTTAAAAATAAATGACTATCATATTTATCACAACTTAATTCTCAAAAATAAAACTAAAATTTAAAGACAACTTGACTGATTATCAATACAAGAGGTAAGAAATAGCAGAGAAAGTTGGAAAAATATCTTCATTTTTCTGTAGATGCTTCATGTGCAGAATTGTCTAATGCTTGTTTTCTCTCAAATATTCTTTCAGGAGCACATTTTCTAAGAATCTCAGAAATGCCACATTCAAGAATAAAATGTATGTTTTCATGTGCTCTCCAAACCACTTAATAAGCAAAAGTGGCATTTAGAGAATTGCTAATACATTAACTAATAGAACCTGTAAAAACAAAGAACATTTTGTGCTGTGACAGCCTCATTATCTTCCTGCTGATGATTTGTGCAGTGTGTCTTACTTATGATTAAACATCTAGCAAATACACTTTAAGATATTTGATGATATCTTCCCCGAGGGCTCAAAGGTCAACCATAAGATGTTTCTAAACAAAAATTAGACTACATATCAAGACACTTCAATTTAATATTTATCATTTATAGTAAATTTACTATTTATCAGAAATAGTCACTGATTATATATAATTCTTCTCATTTTCCTAAGAAGTCTCTAGAATATTCTTACTGAAGTTGTTAGTAAACTTGGTTAAATACTTACTCACTTTATGAGTAGGAAGAAAGAACTGAGGCTTTAAGAATTCCTCATTACAGGTGTGCACCTGAAATCCCAGCACTCAGGAGGCTGAGGCAGGAGGATTGTTGCAAGTTTGAGACCAGCCTGAGCTACAAAGTGAGCTCAAGGCCTGAACTGCATAGCAAGACCCTGTCTCAAAAAGACAAAAAAAAAAAAAAAGAATTCCTCATATTGTGATGTTTTTGTGTCAAAATTTTTTAATTGCTTAAGTATAAAGTGACTAAGAAAATGATTTCTTCACGTTCCATATAGTAATGAATGCAGTTTCTTGCATTGACACTTATAAAAGTTAACAAGCTGTTTGCCGGAATTGCTTATAATTGGAAACTCACTACATGTTTAGGGACAAATAAAACATATTGTAGCCCCATTCTCTGCAGTGGACAAAATACAATGTCCTCAAAGCAATGGTTAAGCAAACTAGGATCAGGGATGAGGGTGTTTGAGTTTAAATTCAGGCTCTATCATTAATACATAATCTTACAATCTTGGGCAAATTATCTAAATTCGCTAAATCTCAAGTTACCTTGTTCAAAAAGCGTGATAATTTTTAGTAACATTAGTCATCTCACGACAATTAATTCACTCATGAAAATACTTAATAAAAGATGTACTGTCTCATTCAATTGAGATTTTATTTAATTGATCTCTTAAATTTAATAGTAACAGAAGTATGTACCCAAAGAAACAGATACAACATTCACTTGAGATTTTATTTCATTCACTCAGTTTTCTCTGTCATTCGTGTAAAGTGTAATAAAAATGTTTGCACTTTGGCTTAATGGCAGAGTGCACAACTATCACAACAGTGGTCCTGGGTTCTATACCCAGCGCGGCGCACACACACACACACACGCATGCACACGCACGCACGCACGCAAGCACCAGAACGCTAGCTCATGAGGTAGAATAGGAATAGGTTAAATGCACAGAATCTGAAGCCAAACTGCTGGCTCAACCAATGACCAGTTGAGAGACTTTGGGCAAGATACTTAACATATTTAGGGTATAAGAGAAAGATATAATGAATTAGCTGGGTGTGATGAGGCATCCCTACGATCCCAGCTACTAAAGAGGCTAAGGCAAGAGCAGGGCGAATTTGAAGTTAGTCTGAGCACTTTAGTAAGTCCCTGTCTCAAAATAGCTCAGTGGTGGAATACCTGCCTAACATTCGCAAGGCCTGAATTCAATTCCTAGCACTACAAAAGAAAAGGTAGTGAATCATATTATATGATATATGTATATGGTATATATATGTGTCACAAATTACATAAAACATAAAAGGGTAGCTGACATATGACAAGAACTATATGTGTGTTAAAATAAGTGCCTACCTGGCATGATATTAGGATATAAAGATGAAGAAAACATAGAATATAGAAAAATTAATTTTAAAAAAGGTAAGCCTCTTGGCAGGAAAATCAGAATAAAATATCAGAAAAAGACAAACCCATTTCCCATTCACCTCGCCTAAAACAAGAAAAAAATTAATATGGTTCACTTTTAAAGATAAAATTTGTGTTGGGTGTGGTGGCACATGCCTGTAATCCCAGCACTCGAGAGGCTGAAGCAGGAGAATCATCACGAGTTCAAGACCAGCCTGAGCTACAAAGTGAGCTTGAGGCCAGCCTGAACTGCATAGTGAGACCCTGTCTCGAAAAGACAAAATAAATAAATAAATAAATAAACAAAAAAATAAACTTTGTTTAGGAAGAAAAGTAGTCCACAAAATGTCATGCAGCATTAGTGTGCTTTTATCTCGGTTGCACACTCAGTTTTCAAATTTCACAGTTTTATGGTTCTCTGCAAAGTGATAAGTCAGGGAAATGATCAAAGAAAGAATGTTCAATTACTACTCATTACAAAATAAATCTTTTAAAAGCCTAAGTCTGCAAATAAGAGTACTGAATTATTTTTTCATAAATACATGACACCAATTATTTATTATGCCATCCTTCTGATTTTCTTTCACATTTCTCTTTCTTCTTGTGAGATAGTAATAAGGTAGGCATATCAAGATTTTTCTTTCTTCATGAGAACACTAATACCACTAGATTTTCTTGCAAATGAATCACACAATTCCTTCACACTACAAATATAGAACAACAACAAGGGTAACATGAAAACAGATAGGCAACACTAATTCTCTGATCTTGTTAGCTTTTCTTCTCCATGTTTCCACAGCACCAAGAATAGAATAATTTAAGGGACAATTTATCTTTTCACTATATCAGGCTAAATTCATAGCCTAACATCAATCCACTCTCTTATACCACCAGACTAATCCTGTCTTCCATTAAAAATGCTTAGGGTCTCTTTTTCCATATTAATTAAGACTTAGAATGGAACCATTAGGTTTAAAGCAAAAGTGGCATTTTTTCTCTGAGAGGAAACTTTGGTCTGAATTGATGTTAACAGTGATTGGAGACACAAGAAGTACAAGCTTCAGTTTGCTTTCTAAAATAATGATGAGACAATATGCAGTCCACACACACTAGCAAAACTTTTCAACTGGCTAAATACTGGTTTGCACAAAGCAGAATTTCCTGTGCCTATTTTAGATAGAATGTAAGGAATGGTCTATGGTGTATGTAAGTTCTGGGACATACACATTCTTTACTAAAACATTGGGTTTTCTGCAAAGATTATCCGCGCACAGTTTCTGTGAACAATATGATGTACAGATTTCGTTATACTAGAATAATGATTTTAAATAATTTTTAAAATACTCCAAAACTTTTAGATATCACCTAAGCTATAACACAAGATCGGTTTAAATTCACCAATATTTTAATAAAAATATAGTTACTACTCCTGGAGTGCTTAATGGCATTGTTATAAAATGTCTTAGGGACTTTTTTATAATTCTCAGAGAAATACTATGAAGAATATTATTCCTACTTAACATTTAAAGAAATTAAGATTTCTAAGCAGAATTTACTCAAAGTAATCAAAGAATGGAAAAGTGAAGAATTAAACCTGAGATCAAATTTTATACCCATGCTGATCATCATCCAGTTATCTTGCCCTTTTCAGTCAATACAGGAGATCCAAGCCATGCCAAAGGGATAAGAAAACAAAACAGGTAGTTGTGCTCCTAAGAGTTTAAAATTTCAGAGGCACACTTGAAGCAATTATTAATCATAACAAGTACAATAGATATTAAGCAAGCAGTAACAAATTAGGAGTTAAAATGCACTAAGTTTAGAGAAGGAAGGACCCTGGATATCAAAGAAAAATGAAAAATTCCTGTCAGAGCCCCAGTCACACACTATCTTGGAGTTGCTTATTTCGCAGTCTTTCTGTATCACGGGAGCAGGGACTATCTCTGATTATTCATCATGTGCTACTAATCCTGTTAGAAATGTTCAATAAACACAAATTGAGTTACTAGTTTGTTAAGTCATTATGTATAGATAGTCTCTTTGTTTAAGTCTAGAAGAAATAAGTAAAGAGAAAAACATGCAGAATATTCCCAGCGACATCACCTAAGAAATTTCATAATGTACACACACACACACACACACACACACACACACACACACTACAAGGAAGGAAGTGGTTTACCCCAAAGAAAGGGATCATGATAAATAGCAAGGCTGACTAATATAAGAGGTCATTTCACGAAGGCTCATGAAAGTCAAGTAGGGGAGCTTCATTTGACCTGGCAGGCAATGGACAACCACTATGGATTCTACAGTGAGTGATTCTACTAAGTAGCTTGTTGGAAATATTAGTCTACTAGTGGTATGTAGAATGAATCGAGTAAAAGATAGGGTTCTTCACTGAACATGAAACTGTTACCATGACACATCTGTGATAATAAAGAACTCATCCATTTGATTTTAACAATGAGAGTTGAAAAGAACCATCAAATTTGTCATCTGTGATTATCAACTCTTTGGGAAAGTAATTTATACTCACCAAGCAGATTTTTTTTCAAACTGCACGTATTTAAAATATTTTTGTTAACATTCTAGAATGTATTCCTACTATCTCCTCATCCATTCCATCCACACCCCAGTGATAGTTATTTCTATAGGGACAATGACAATGAGTATATTATATGGAAAAAGACTTAAAGCCGCTTCTAGGCAGTTATATATTCCCTACACAATGAATGGTAGTGTACAACAGGGAGAAATTTTTGCTTTTGTTTTAAGTGTGCATGGGTACACACACATGTACTTAGCTATTTATTCTTTACAAGTTAGGTACTTTTCTATGAAAAAAGCCAAAATTTTTATACTAAAAAAGTAAAATCCTAAAGACAGATTGAAGGAAGTACTGATAGGATTAGTTAACTTGAAAATAAAGAAAAAGAACTCAAAGATAACCATGATTTTTGCTTGAGAGGTTGAAATAATGACTATGGTATGGATGAAAAAAGTAGCTAGAAAACATTTTTAAAAAGAGTCTATATGTCTGCAAAGTTTTAATAAACCGATTTAATTAAATTATTTTAGAACGCAAACATTAGTCCTTACTTTTCAATTCAAATACTATAAATAACAAGCAACAC
>RJWT010019974.1:0-18168 GCA_004365215.1 Cuniculus paca | reverse complement strand
GGCATAGGGCTTTCGGGACAACATAGGAAGAAGGGACAGGATAAAGAAGCTATTTTATGATTTCTCAAGATGTAAATACTGGCCCAATAGCTAACAGGATGTAGGTTTTAACAGTGGAGGGATATCTGCTTTGTCATTTCCCATTCATGGGGGAAATGATGCCATTGAAAGGCACCTCTCTTGGCTTATCTACCCTTACTTCTTTCCCATTCCTTTAAGAACACAGATCTCTTTCCTATGGGAAACCCATTCTTCGGATCTTAGGGATCTTGGTGTTCCCCACTATTGTGGTAAGGCATCTGATTTATGCCTGGTCATTCAGAGTTCCATCCACTTGGCCAGTGATTATTTCAGAGACAGGAATGAAACCCCTGCTGGGCCATTCAGCCCATCCCTACAGTACTTTTTTGCCAGAACTATTGAGAGACAGCACCCTTTTTTCCTTGGGATTGCTAAGGTGGTAGAGAATGAGGGGCTGCTGCTGACCATCTTTTTTGTCTGTTGGGGGAAAAGAGAGAAACATACCTAAATTGTTTACAGCCCAACTCAAGCATGAATGAAGATATTTCCAGTTACATGTGAGTTGCCTTTCCTCCCCCAAGTTATGCTAGGCGTGGTAGGTGTGAGCTAATGTAGAGTTGGTTGAGTTTCAGCTTAAATATTTCTCACAAACTCACCTATTCAAAAGCTAATAAATTCCTAGTAAATGTTGGCTGATTTTATAACAGTCTCCAAATCTCCAGGCCATAATGTCTTTGGGAAATACCTAGAGTGTGTGGTCTATTCTGATCTTTGTGTGACATTTCACATCCTCCTGATGGGCACTGACCCCATGGTTTCTTGTCAGTAATCTCATGTTCTGTGAACATTTGGATGGCACTTTACTGAGAATGTCTGCAATTTCCCTATATAAGTATATTATATTCCCCTTTGATTTGTTGCTTTAGACACTTCTTGCTTACCAAGAACTGTTGTTAGGTGGTAGTGTTACAATCTTTAACCTGCTCCGTAGTATCTTTGGAGGTGATGATGTTACTATCCCTGTCTTAAAAATGAGGACGTCAAGGTGTGTAGCTGTGAAGTAATTTCCCAAGTTAAGCAGTCAAATGCTATAGTTGTGACTGACCTTGACCCTGACTCCAAGCTTTGTTGTAACCACTATGCCATTGCACCTAGGCATGAGAAGTGATCTTGGTTTGTACATGTTGACGCTCACTGCAGAGGGGCCTGCCTTTTTCTTCTCAGCTACATTGTTCTCCCTGGTTACTGGTATGTGAAATGTCCACTCTGAGCTAGGAACCACTCTGAACCTAACATGGCCTCTTTCCCACTGATTATTTGTAGGGAGCAGATTTTATTCATGTAATGAAAAGCAATCTTATTAAAATGTTAATTGATTTGTGAAAAACAAGGAGAAATGTCAGCAATAAAAGAGAGTCATGGTTTTAGATTTAAGGACAAAGGAGTCAACAGGAAAACATAATTGAAACCAAAACATTTACAGTCTAGGGAGAAATAAATAGAAACTCTTTAGGGCTCAGACACTACTCTAGCAAGGATAGCATTCTCCATTCTGAAACTGCTAGATACCCTACACTGAACACTACACATATTTAGTGTAAACAGTGTGTCATTATCAGTATACAGCTTCTGTTCAAAAATACAAAATTGAGATGTCATAACACTATCCAAAGCTAACATAAATGAAACAACTAGAATACCATTATAAGATGCTATTTGGACCAGTACCTTACACTAGGGTAAAAGTTACATAAGTAATACCTACAAGATAGAGGGCAAAATGCATAAGAATGTGATAGAAATGAGGAAAGTTTGGAGAAGTCAGGGACAAAATAAAAGATCTAGGAGGAGGTGACTGTGGGGACGTGAATTGCTCTGCATTTGAGCTTTTCTTGTGACTTAGGCAGCTTTCCTGGCAAATTTATATATCTTAGTGTGAATAGAGGGTTGGAAGAGGCTATTGGGAACCACAGTTCTCACGTTAGTCTGTGGTCATACTTCATGAGAGCATGGTTTAAGATGTCAGTCTTAGGAGAACATGTAGAGTAGAAGTATTTATCTAAATTACTATAGGGGTCAGCAGGTCATAGGATTGCTGGAAAGAATGGTGGGGACTCTAGTCCTCTGGGAGAATTTGAGTCTTAAGGAAAGGCATTCAAAGTACCACCAAACAAACCTTTTATGAGCAGGATTTCAATTAACCACTTGGTGACGGCTAGCTAGTGTTCTGTTAAGTATAACTGTGTCAACTTGATTGGTTTGGGAGCCATCAAGTAGATTAGTAAAGGACACTTCTGAGTTTGTCCAGGTGGGCCATAGAAGCATGATCTTGGCTGCTGTATGTGGTCTCTGGCCCTCTCATTTCTGTTGCCATTATATTGCTCTGCTTACCTGTTGTCACACCGTTCTACCAAGATGTTTCTGCCTTGTATCCAGTTGACCATGACTGACTCTCCTTTAACTATGAGTCAAATTAAACTTCACTTATTAAGTTGTAGGTTTGAGGTATTGTGTCACAGTGATAGGAAACTTGTTAAGTACAGAAAATTGCCATCAGAGAAGTGAGGGTATTGTTGTGACTATACTTGACCATGTGCTTTAGAAGCCTTTGAAACTGGTTTGTGGGAGCACTTTGGAAAGGCTTGGAGAAGTGTGCTACAGAAGCCTGAGACTGGCAGGAAATTCTGGTTAAAGTTCAGAAGATCAGAATGCTGGGTGGTACAGGTGAGGAATGAGACAAGTAGAATACCAGTATAAAACACTATTTAGACCAGTACTTTACACTAGGGTGAGGAATGTGGGCAATACAGGTGAGGCTCAGGAGGCTTCAATTGGGAACAAAATCCCATTGGCAACTGGACTAGAAGTTATGTGTGTCATACTCCAGTAAAAACGTATCTACAGTTTGCTCATGTCCTGAAACTTTATAGAAGACTGAGATTAAGGGCAGTGGACTAATAGATTTGATAGAGGGAAGTTCAGTGCAACTGAATATTCAGGCTATTGCATAGGTATTGCTGGCTGTTTTTAGCCAGGTTTATATTGAAAATTAGGAGGAAAACAGCAGATTAATTTGAAAAAGTTAAATTTTGGCCCGAAGAACCACCTGTAAAGTTTTAGCTAAAAGAGATATGGTTGCTGACCAGGGTTAGCACCATCAAAAAGGAATGCATTATTTTATACAGGGACAAGAAGAAAGATTTCAGCTGGGCATGGTGGCTCACACCTGTAATCCCAGCACTCGGGAGGCTGAGACAGGCGGATTGTTGTGAGTTCAAGACCAGCCTGGGCTACAAAGTAAGCTCAAGCCTGAACAAGGCCAGCCTGAACAGCATAGTGAGACCCTGTCTCAAAAACACCAGGGCCGGGGATCTAGCTCAGAGGCCTAAGCGCCTGCCTGGCAAGCGCAAGGTCGTGAGTTCAATCCCTGGTGCCGCAAAAAAAAAAAAAAAAAAGAAGAAGAAGAAAGATTTCTTGAGGGCATATCAGAAATCAGCACAACTCCATCCATCAAGATCTAAATGATGCACATGTGTAAACTTTTCATTTGGATGGGGAGATCCTGGGATCCCTGCTTGAGAAGGACCTGTAGGTAATTGGTTCACCAGGATTCATTTCACTGTGCTCTGCCATTCAGGCTTGCAGAGAGCATTGCTGCCATGATCCAAGGGGGCCTGGCTACTGCTTCTCTTGACTTTGGCATCACTTATGTGATACTGGTTTCAGTGGTATAAATAATGCAATAGTTGTAGTGTTAGGGTAGCTCGTCTCCCCAGATTTCAAGAGAAGAACTGAATGCCTGGGAAAGAAACCCTGAGAGGGCAGTGCATGAAGCTACAGGATTGAAGCTGAAAGTAGAGTGGAGACTCTAGGAAGCTGGCAGTGTCATGGGTCTACTAAGGAAAACTGCAGGTCGTAAATGGAGCCAGCCCAAGAAAAATGCCTTGTGTGCTGTGATTAAAAAATCAAAAGGTTGGGGCCACATAAACCTTTAGGAACTCACATGTCACCTCCATATGCCCCAGATGCCAGACATAGAGCTATGGCACTTCATATTTACCATTCTGAGTTTTGGCCTTGCTTTGGTCTGATTCTTTTTTATCCCCTAGTCTTCTCTTTTGGAATTGGAATGTTTACCCTATGTCACTGAACCGTGAGATTATGTAAGTTGATCCTTATTTTTACAGAGGTTCATAGCTTAGAGTTTGCTTTGAGTTTCAGAAGAGATTTTGACTTTAACCTTTGAAAAATTCCAGAACTCTTGAGATTTTGGGAAAGGGATTATTTGTTTTTGGTTTGATGCAGGATAGTTGTAATATATTAGGTAGAATTAACAATTTGTTATTGTGCTTATTTGAGGATTAAGATGGTTTAAAGAGATGTGTTTCAGTGCAAAGTTGATAAGAGAGGGAATTGTAGTTAAGCTTAATTATATCACTTTGTTTGGCATGGAGGATTAATAAAAGGATATTTCTGGATATGTCTGGGTGGGTTATGGAGGCATGACCTTGGGTACTGTGTCTGCTCTCTGGCCCCTTTCTCTCTGGTACTGTTTCCCTTTTTGCTTCCTAGCCACCATTGACTTAGCGTATTTGCTTGTCATGCCCTTCTGCCATGATATTTCTGACTTGGAGCCAACCAGCTATGAACTGAATCTTCTGATTCAGTTCAAATGAAATATCTCCTCCTTTAAATTATAGGTGTCAGATATGGATTCCCAACAATGGGAAAGTGGACAAATACAACTAGGTGAAGAGAAAAAGGTTAAGGTTTAACACACCAGCATGTAGGGATGGGAAAGCCTGGAATTGAAGAGGGACTTATCTATGCAGAAGGTGTTAAGCATTGGGAGACCAGATGAACAGTACGTCCTCAGCACACATGCCTGTACACCTTCATGGGCAGCTCTTAAGTGTATCAGACTCTGGGTTCTTGAGTTATGCCATATAATATCTTGCTGCTCTGTGAGCTGGTACAATGATACCTGAATTCATGAACTTAATTTGTTCTGCGATTTTGGAAAAGATTTGCACATTTATGTTTGCGTAGGAAAGATAGCTGTATTTGTGTTTGTCACCCAATGCAGAGTTTGCAAACAAAACCAGAAATTTCCCTAACAAAAGCCTTTGTGAACCAAGGTACCCCTGTCTAAGGGAGCTGACATTAAATGGTGATGAGCTTTTCTCAGTGCATCAATATGTGCTAATTTGAGAATGCTGTTCTCCCAGCGTTAAGGCTTTTCTACCATACGCTGGTCTTAATCTTTATGATCAACCACCACTTGTCTACAGCACAATCTAGTTCAAGGTAGGCATCTCTTGTAACCCATAATTGTTTCTATTTAATTATCTTATATTGACTAAATTAGTATTTCATGTGCAAAGAGCATAACTCACAGATGGTCTACAGCCTAAACAATTTGTGAGCTACTTTAAACATATTACAGATAAAATGAGAATGAATCATCTTTGTCAGCTCATTAACCTTTTCCGTCCTATAGCAGTGAAGAGAGTGAAGGAACGAGAAAGTTGGGCTGATAGACAGTGCTCAAGAAATAGTTGCTGTGAGTAGATGGCAAATGGAGATACAAGTGAGTCATATGATTCCCTTTTGCCATCTCCAAAGCCTGCTGTAAATGTAATTTGAAAATGGGAATAATACCTTCTCCCAGAACCGCTCTGAGGATAAACGAAGAGACTTCATAAAAACATCACTTGTAAACATATGACTCTATTTATCTGTTCAAAATTCTTGTATCTGTGAACTCATCTTAGGGCACTCCATGGTCAACTCATTGGAGAGCAGCGTGGGGACTTGAAAAGCAACTTTAACTGTCATGTGACTCAGCAGGGTTCCTGGCCATCAATACTTTCTACAACAGAGGCTGCAAATTTGAAGTTTGGCCAACAGATGTATTTACTTGGCCTGTCTGCTGCTTTAAAACTTTTATTTAAATTATCTCCCAACATTTAATAATAGAAAATTCACTTAAAACATGGATCTGAAAATTAAAATTTTCATCTTATCACATACCTCATGAGTCCTGTTGGCCATTTATAATCCTCAAAGCCTGTTTTATATCCTCTGGCTTTTAATATTTCTTGATCTTGATTGATGTGCATAAACACCTCTGTCTTTGAAGTTTGTGACTCTGTTTATCTTTACTAGGTTGTTTTGATATTTTATTTCTAAAATATTGTCTTAAATCTCCCTGTCCTTGAATTAGCTGCATTTTGTTCTGTTTTGGTTTTTGGGTTTTGGTTTTTGAGACAGGGTCTTGCTGTGTGGTTCATGCTGGCCTTGAACTCATTATGTAGCCCAAGATAGCCTAGAACTCACAGTGATTCTCCTGCCTCAGCCTCTGGAGTGCAGTGATCACTGACCTGTGTGCTCCCATACCCAGCCACAATTACCTGCATTTTGGGTGGGCATATTTTTAAAATTTTTATGGCTAATATATGTCTGATATGAATCAACTGTTTGGTATTTATTTTGCTAGGTTAGTTTACTAGCTTGTGGGAAAATAAACTTGATCCCTGCCTTGTAAGTTCACAATCAAGTAATGAAGATACTCATTTATGATGTAAGAAAAAAACCATACCAGTGCTCTGTCATATTAAAAATAATTGACTTTTGTACAGTTCTCAATAGTGCATAAAATGCTTTCAGATGTATTACTTGATATAAACAAGAGCTTTGCAGAAGAGGAATAATTATAACTGACCAGAAGCCTGAGGAAAGCTTCACAGAGTAAATGGTACTTCAGCTTGCTTTGAAGGCTGATCTGTGGCCTGATCAAGGAAGAAGGATGAGAGGGTCATTCCAAGCCGAGAATATGACGTGAGTAGTAGAAAGAGACAAAAAGAGCAGGTATGTTTTCAGTATGGATAGGAAAAAAAAGTGGAATGGATCCTGAATAGCAGGACACATTGTTGCAAACCCACTGGGAAATATCTGGAACCAGATCTTAGATAACTCAGAATACCATGCTAAGGATTTCAGCACTAAACTGGAAGACTCAGCGTTTCTAGCGGCCATCTGGAGATTTTATTTTTCTTTGCATAGTCTCATAAAATTTTGAGTACCTAGTATGGCCCCATTTAGTACAAGCTGATCTGTTTGAATTCTCTACATTTTACTCAATTGTGAGTGACGTAAATGTGACTCAGACTATTTCATGTAACCAATCGACCAATCAACCAAATAATTGGGTAGCATTTAGTGGCCTAAAAGACTGAAACGTCAGCTCAGGCGTGGCTGGACCCAGGGCTCATGCAGTGTAGTGAATCACATCTCTTAGGTTTGTCTTGTCTTTCTTTGCTGCCCTTCCTGCCCTATCTCTGCGTGTGGCAATCCCCAGCATCCTGTCCAGTAGACAAATGTCTCTGTCCTAGAAGTTCCTGCCCAGGTCTTCAGAGGTAAGGGGCCACTTGGATTATATTCACTTGCCTGCTTGATACATGGACCTGGGAGTGTTGGTGAGGAGCTCCAATAACATTATGGAGCCTATTTCAGATTAAGGGACAAGGAGACATAAGTTACACAATGAGACATGTCTGAGACAGCGGCCATTCTTGTTTCTTAAAAGGTTCAAGTACTATTTATTTCCTTATTGTTTAGGATTAGAGGCTCAGACTTCATTGATAAGGTCTCTCTGTCCATCCTAAAAGTGGCAAGAGTCATTTGCAAAAGTGGCTGTTCGTTCCATTCAGATTTATGTGGATCCCTGTTGTGTGTATCTGTAAGGTAAAATGATGCCTTTAAGGTCATGACAATAGGAAATGATTTAACTACAACCAGATTGGGTCTGTCAGATTTCCTACTGAATGAGCTATATGGCATCCTAAAGCTCAGGACAAATCCTGACTGGATTGTGGATGTTGTGTTGCATAGTGTCAAGAAATGTTTTTCCCCCTTTGCTTTGGAGTTTTCTATAGAAGCATGAATGCAGGGCTCTAAGAAAGAAAGTGCCTCTTCAACTGGAGCCACAGGCTTGCCTTTGTCTTCACTTGGCCACGTTAACTGACACAGGAGAGGTTCAGCAAACATTTCTCTAAAGTTTGTGCTATCAAATCTTCCCAGATCTTCCAATTCATAAAATGTTCATTCACATACTTTGTTTTTAAGCATTGAGAGATTTCTAAATTTTTCAATTGACCTACTAGACACTGCATATATGTTACTTAAAATAACACTGAAAACTGTGGAAAAAGTGGAATTGTCAAGTCACCTACAATTTTTAATGGTTTTCTCTTTCATATGAACATTTCAATCTCCATTGCTGTCAGGTCCTCTAAATAAGAATCGATCTTTTTTTCCCCTTCCTATTCCCATCATTCTGAGTGCTTTCCAGGGAGGTAACCAAATTAAATTAATCTATGCAGCTTTGAGTTTTGTATTTATTTTTTCCTCTGTAATTTGGTGAATCTATCACACTAAGATATCCTTTTCATTAACAGTTCAATTTCCTTCTACCGTTCTAGATGAGTTGTCAATGATAAGCAAAGTAATATTTGAATTCCAGTAGGTTTTTCTTCATTCTTTGTGAAGAAAAGTGTAATATCCTACACTGTCACAGTTAGTTTAGTTTTTAAATGACAGCAGTGCTGTTATACCTTTTAACTTGAATTTCCTGAGAACTTGAAGCCATAATAGCCTTAAAATCAGTAGTAAACACATTTACATTTTCATTGCTTGGAGGAAATATATTTTATATAATGAATATTTGAGTTATTAGCGCTTTTAATTATTGACCCAAGTTCTTGATGGAAACTGTGAAGAACATTAAATAAGTAAATAGTGTTACTTTGCAGTAGCTATTTTTTGGGGTGAGGGTGAATTGAGTCCTAGTAGGACTGGGCTGTAATAATTCAACTTGACCAGTAGTAGCCACTCTCCAGCATGTGATGCCTTCTCACCCTCTGACCCAGGCCAGGCCTAGTGTACACTGAATAACCATAGGGAAGGGGGTTGCTTTTTGTATGAGTGCTTCCCCTTAAATTGTGTTGGTCAACTCTGTCCTCAAAGATCAAGTTAGATGTAAAGTAGATTATCACACTCTTTCATAGGCAGTCACGGACTATTCTAAAAGAAACCTCATATTTGAAGTTCCCTTTCCTGTTTTAAAAAATGATTGCATTGCTGAACCACTCCATGAAATACTCTTAGTTTCTCAGTGTGTCATCTGCATCAGAATCATAAGCGATTTTCCTCGGTGAGGAGTCTTAGGCAGACTCAGGACGAGGATGTAGCTCAGTGGCACAGCACTCGCTTACCATGCGCAGTCCCTGGGTTGAATCCCCACGAATCAGAGGGGAAAAGGCTTCTCGAGCCCTACCTAGGGGTGCTTGGGTGATTTTTTTTTTCTAAAGGAGAGTGATAATTACTATGCTTCTCGGGAAATTTTTCTGCCTGATAAAAATTGAGGAATCACTGTTAAAAAAAGATTACTGATGATTGTAAAGTACCAGCCCAGTGATGCATATTTAAGAGAGTGGCTTTTCCACTGAAATAAGGGAAGGGCAAAAATGTCAGACAGAAAGAGAGCTCTAGACAGATAACTGTCACCCTCAAAATTATCAACTTTTACTATCAGTGGAAATATTACTTATTATTAAAGTTATTTATCACACATTGACTATAATGTTATGTTTTAGAGCCCAGTCATACATTAGTATTGCACAAACATCACCTTTCCATTAAGACTTATAATCTAAGACAGTCGTCGTTATTGGATGTGTATGACATTTGTTAAGGACAAAAATAAAAGAAACTAGCTTCTTAAGTGGGCACATGTTGAGACAACTTAATGCTGTTAATGATATCAATTAAATGTAGCAAACTCACCCCAATCTGGATTTCATACCAAAGGAATGAGGAAAGGGGGTGGTGTGTGAGACTCAGTTTTGAATTTTGGGGAGGTTGTGTCTAGAATTTTACTAAATCATATGCATGTACATTTCAGCTAACTTAGAAATGTGGATATGTCCACTTCTACCTACATTAAGAGCCAGTTTTTCTAGAAGGCAGGAAAACCGCTGTTTCTCAGGAAAGGGTTTGGAAACTCTTACGCAGCTGCCATCTTGGTGCTGGCCGGTCAGGCCCAGCCTGCCTTCCCTGGGTTGCTTTGTGTATTTAATCACCATAGACTTGATGACTGCTTGGCTTTGAGTCAGTCAGTGAGCGGTAAATGATGTTAAGTTCTGGATAGTGGGCCAGATCCAGTCACACAAGAACTTTTTAAGTTATAATGTAATCACTTAGCACTTCCGGGGTACAAGCACACACAGACATTTCACTAGACTTGTGATCTTTTTGCCTTTTCACTAAAAATCAATTTAGAATCACCCAAGAAAGTGATGCTATTTTTACTAGAAAAATATTGAAGCTTCAGGGGAGAAAGGATAATATTCTCGATATTTTTTATCACCTTCCTGTCTCCCAAGTGGCAATTCACTGTCAATATTTAGAGCAGAGCATTATTAAGAATATGAAATGTTATTACAGAGAAAATTCCATAAGAAACTTGATCCATCACTTTGGCATGATACAAGGCTTTCAATCATGTTGTAACATTAAAGTTCCATTTTTAATGTTGCCTAGGCCTGGATTAATGTTTAAAGTTGAGGAATAAAATGAGTTTGGAGAAAACACATTCATCGCTTTCATATCTACCTCTGTCATGCTCTGCCTAACTTTTTGGCAGCTCACAGGAATTGGATTGAAAATAAAAGTGTATTCATTGAACACTTGCTGTGTACCCCAGATTGCTCCCATATTTTAGAATAAATATTTACCTAAAATAAGAAAAATGAATACAAATATGCAGCAGTCGTGCAAGTTATGTTGAGGTGAGAATCTGAGATGACAGGAATGTCTTTTATTTTCTCAGACATGCAGACATTGGAAGTCTTTTAAAATAGCATTAATTCATTGAAGTTGTTGTAAAAATGATTTGCTAGTTTTCAAAACAAACAACAAATAAAACTCCTTTGGGAGAAGGTACTTTAGTTTCTGATTCATTCATTTTTATAAAAAGGAAGATTATACTGTCTGGGGATGTGAAGGAGTCATTACCTTCATTTTGAGAATAAGATCTGGCTTATAGAATTCTTCTCTCATAAATTGGAAGTTGAGGTTGTTTCCCTCTAATTTCTAAATTTTGTCGTATGTTCCATACAATAGCTAGTATATAATTAAACTCCCTCTTGGCATTGTAATTTCGAATTCAAATCTTTTTTTTTTTGTTGTTTTTAAGATAGGGTCTCACTATGTAGTTCAGGCTGACCTTGAATTTACTGTGTAGCCCAGGCTGGCCTCAAACTCACAGCTGTCCTCTTGCCTCGGCCTCCTGAGTGCTGAAATTACAGGCATGTGGCACCACACCTGGCTCTCAAATCTTAATTAGCTTTGGGATTGCGGACTAATTACCTAGCCTTTCCGAACCCTGGAGTTTTTAAATCTACAAAATGGAATGATGTGGACTATGTAAGGTGGTCGTCATACCATGCTTGGCGTCAGGCTTAGTGCATAAGCCCTCAGCGTGTGGTGTGTGGTGGATCTAGTTTGAGTTACCTAACCTTGAAGGAGTTCATATCTGATAGTTAAGATGAGACATGCATTGGGTGGTTATAATATAGCACAAAGTAAAGTTCAGAGAAAGGAGAGATCACCTCTTACTCAGGAGACTGGGAGGAAGATGAATGATTTAACCTGAGCTTTGAATAAAATAATAATGCTTGAATCAGTAGGGAATCTTTTCCAGGGGCAGAGAAAAGCTGCACAAGCCAAGCTTGCAAAGTGGGAACGTACCTGGTGTCAGTGAGGTGTTAGTGTGACCGCAGCTTAGAATGCATGAACTGCGGCTGTGTCAGTGAAGACAGGGAAAATGAAGTTGCTTAGTGCTACTTTGAATACCTCACATTTGAAAGTTTGGTCTCTAAGCCACAGAGAGTGGATTTTTGCTCTCATCTGTTGGAGGGGACATGGAAAGTTCATTTATGACCACTGTACCCAGCCACAACTGAAAGGCCTCCCCCTCCCCTGCCTTACAGGTTTACGGTAGCACATGGCACATGGCAGCTATCTAACAGCGAAAGGGCTCAGTGCCGGACTTTCATGTTGCCCAGCCCACTTTCTGCTGCACCACTATAGTTATCTAGTATGAGAAGCCGCTATATTTTTAGATTATCTAAATTAAAGGGTCAACGTTTTCAAATTGGCTATGTGTGGCTTATTTTTTTGAAAATAGCGTTGGTCTCGGAAACTATCAGATGAATGTGACTGTGTTGACAAAGATGTCAAGGAGTCACGCCTCTTTGTGCATCAAGGCATGACCAAGTGCTTTTGTATCTGTTTATGATTCAAGCAATGCAGACTAAGATGGTTTACCTTTTTGTAATTCTTGTAAACATTGCTGACATAGTGGTAGGGTTAGTCTCTCCAGTTCTTTTTTCCTCCACTGACAGTCGTAAAGTAACACTAATTACATGAAAGACCTAGAACCCACCCCTCCAAGATGGTCTTTGCTCAGTGTGGCATTCAGGAGATGTTTTGCTTGCCAGAGACCAAAGTCAAGTAGGATTTCAGAGTTCTTAAGTGATGAGGCACAGAAAGATGAATAAATTATTAGGTCTGATGAATAAACAACATATTAAAGAATGAAAGGTAAAGAAAAGCCATTGTTGAGTGAATAGATATAATCAAGAGGAGGTAAGAGCCAGGCTCAGTGACCTACACCTGAAATGCCAGCACTCTGGGAAGGCCGATCACAGGTTTAAGTCTTGCCTGGGCAATTTAGTGAGAGACTATCTCAAAAAATTTTCAAATGAGTGTGTGTGTGTGTGTGTGTGTGTGTGTGTGTAGCTCAGTGCAAAGGTCCTAGGTTTAATCCCTCATAAACGAAGAAAGAGTGAGTAGATTTACAAGTTCAAGATCTCCTCAAAAACAAAGCAAGGTGGCAGTTTTCAGACCTGGAGCTTGGTCTTTATGTTAGTCCCTCCTCTGATCCATCCTGCCAGTATTCAGGAACCAGTGTACTATTGAGAGGACTATAGCTATGGGTCTTGAGAAACTAGAACAGTAGGCAAGAGAGCTAAATTTTATTCCAAGTTTATTTTTTAGAGATGATAGTGCAATTGGGATGCTAATGGATGATAGTATGGCCAGACCACCAAGGAATACCAAATACTGTTTACGTATCCAAGCAGTATATCTAGTGACTGGTAGACAGGAGCCAAAGCAATGCATCCTTTTTGGTTGTTGTTTCCTGTAAATCCTGATGTGGAGAGCTCTAGTAATTGAGTTCACAAAAAAATTCTGTTTCTAAGCTTGCGGACATATTAGGATTACATCTGGCTGTGAGCCACAGAAAATCTAATTAAACAGTGGCTTAAGTATACGGCTGAGTTTTTCTGATATGAAGCCCCAAGTATGCAGTGCATGACTGACTCCCAGATGTACAGTATCTTCAATGTCACATCTTCTTTCTTTTGCTTCTTTCTTCCTTAGCAGGACGCTTTTCATTTGTAGGGTTTCAACTTGACACCTCACATTTGCACACTGTGTGAGGAGGTAAGACCCAGGGGTGGTAAGTGACTACCAGAGGGGTCTAACCCCTTTAAAAACATTTTTTCTGGAGGCCAAGAACAACTTCCATGCCTGTCTCAGGCTAGAACTCAATCACATGACTAGTTTCAAAGGAGCCTGGGAAGAGTAGTTTTACACTGAAATACAATTTCCACTCATAAGAATTAATACTGGAGACGTCAGTACCACCAGTCAGCAAAGTTAATTAGGTCCCTACAGTGTCAGAACAGTGGATCCTGAGATTTGCTTAGTCTCTGCGGCTTTTTGCCAAAATCCAGTCTCAGATTCCATCACCATGCTACCCTGTTCCCATCCAGATATGGAAGAAGATGGAGCCAGAAATACTCAGAAAAAAGAAAGCTCATGTGTTGCCTTTTATGTTAGTTTTCTGTCTGCACTACAAATTATCAAAAATTGAATACTTGAAATGACAGAAATCTATTCCCCTGCAATTGAAGACATCAGAAGTCCAAAGTCAACGTGTCACAGGGCTGCACTCCTGCAAGAAGCTCTAGGGAAGAGTTTGTTCCTCACCTTTCCAAGTTTAGTAACTGCTGGCATTCCTCTAGTTCTCTCTCCCTCTCCCCTCCCTCCCCTGCCCCCTCCTCCTCTCTCTCACTCTCCCTCTCTCCCATTCTCTCTGCCTTCATGTTATCTTTTGGGAATGTCTCTGTCACCTATCCTTCTGTCTGTCTCAAATGTGCCGCCTCCTATAAGGGCACTTGTTTAGGATACAACTGGACAATTCAGGATTATCTTATCATCAAGATTGTTAATTTTATTACATTAGCAAAACTTTTTCCAAGAGCACATGCACAGGTTCTAGGGATTAGGACATGAACGTGACTTTTTAGGATCAACGTTCAACTCAGTACACCCTCTGCTAAGCACTGAGTTTTATCAGGGCATCCTGAAGCTTTTAGAAACATGAAAGCCAAGCTGCATCCACCGTATTGTCTCACCACATCTGAGGAAATGATGAACAGCTGGGTACCCTTTGCTTGTGGGTGGGTCTTGGGGGATCGTTTTGAGGATTAGATGGATCTGGCACTAAATATGTATCTGATAAAGAGAATCTATACATTATGACTCTGTTATTCTCTGCTGGGTGTCTCTGTAATGCCTGGGGTAGAATAGAAGGTCATGGATAGGTATACGCTGTTTTGCCACAGGCTGGACAGCCTAGTGCAGAAGTTGTTTGTAGGTGTTGACTTTTCTTTCCCATTGAACTCTGACTTCAGGAGGTAGATGAACTGTGAATGTAGATGTCATAATATGCAGACAGGAAAAGTGAGGATAGGGAATGACTCATTTAAATGGTAGCAGGGAATGAGGGTAAGTCAAGGAAAATGTGTGACACGGATGATGCAGCCAAGAAATCATTTCAGGAGTTAGCCAGTTAGACAGTTAAATAGCGAGACTTTGAGGTCTGACCCCCACCCCACATGGCCAACTTGCAGAGCACGTGTTATCGCACTTTGCAGATTCTACAAAATCATCTCAGGCAACCACTTTTCTTTAGGTGCTTGTTGTAATTGGATTCCACAGGTTCTGAAGGACAGACCACAGCAAATGAGAGGTGGAGACTAGAGGATGGTGGGGCAGTGCTGTGGTCCCCCTCCTGCCTCCAGGTGGCGCTTGGTTTCTGACTGATGCTTAGCTTCAGAACGTTGTCTTCTCCAGAAAAGATGAAAGGTAACATAGTTTGGAGACAAGGGACTTCCTGTGGATGCATCATTTCTTGAGTCTGAATTTGGGCCTTGGGGAAGTTTTCTAGAGGACAGGAAGGAGGGTTTGGGTGGGCGAAGCTTAGAAGTGCTCTTGGTGGGTGAGAAGGAGCCCTGAACACAGTCAGCTCTTCAAAACGGTTTATTAAGTAAACGGACAATTGTGATATTTCCATTAAAGAGCTTAACCTGTTAAAAACGCCCTGCCAGTCAAAGAAATAACTACTTAAGTTTCTTAATTTCCCTTCACAATGCACTACTGGTAGGACAGCTTATTTTCTAGTATTAACCCAGACTGCAATGCATGATACATTTTCTTTCATTTCCAAGAAATCCCCACAGACAGCATTAATGGATTTATTTTAAATTGTTGTTTGTAAGATGAAAGCAAACTCCAAATAATTATATAAAATTGTTTTTTAATGTTTGCATAATTTTTCATCATTAAAAGCCACCAAGCTCTTTCATGTTGAGGCAAAATCAACCAGTGAACGTAAAAAATTATTACCTTGATGCTTTTAGTATCTCCTCTGTCTCACACACACATTCAGGCTTTCTCTGCACCACATGTTATTTATAGTGCTTGTCACATTAGTGCCTTATTCTGGCAAATGTATTGTTTCGGCATGAGCTTCAATAAGAAACGGGCAAAATCTTTATCCTGAAGTTTTTTTAGATACCCAACCTATGTGCTTGGCCTGCCACCCAGAATAGGGCAAAAGTCCTATCATCTGAGAGGTCCTTGATATTCTCAGGCATTCCTCCCATTTGTAAAATAATTGGCTGCATAAACTGTAACTCAGTGCTGGCAAAGCCTACAAAATCTGCTTCTTAGGATCAAAGTGTGGTTTCTGAGGTAACTTTCTCAAAACTGCAGAAATGACTGAGGAGTTCAACATATTTTTGCTTTGAATTTAATTTTGCTCTTTTTTTTTCACTGAAAACTTGAAAAAGAATACGCCCTTAAATATCTTCTAGGTTTGCATATAGGGGAGACTATTATTTCTTTAACTTGGCCTGACTTACATAGATATTAGAAGAAACCTTTTCCTGTCATTTCTGTTTCACCAACACCTAACCTGAGATTGTTAGACTAGCTGCCAAAGAGTCATAAATGGTTATGCTTTGTCTCTGTAAGTCAGGACACACATCAGGGAAACAGTATGCAAAAATAAAATGCTGATGCTAATGTGAATTTGTCTCATAACCCATGATTTCAGATTTTGTACTCATTAGTCTCACTGGTCTTATAAATTGACTGACTTTATTATAAAGTGAGGTTACAAATTTGAACCTATATATTCTGATAATAAAAGATTGCTTTGTGTGTTATAATAAAGTCAAAGATACAGTTTTAAATAGTCTTCTCATCAAAGACGAAAGCAGTTAAAAGTATGCATGCCAGGAACCTAGAAGCTTGTTAGACATGCGTATACCTAGTCCTCCTCCCAGACCTACTGAGTCAGAAACTAGATTTGTAACAGATGCCTGGTCATTCATGTGCTTGTTGGAGTCCACTGCACTGGACCAAGAGCTCTGCTAATATGCTTGTAGTACCATAGATTGGTGGGAGCATCCCATTAGCATGTGTGAACACATGAGGTGGAGATGTCTTCCAAATTCCACTCCACAGGCCAGTGTTTTAACTGGAGAGATTCCCAGTGTACATCCACAGAGTGATGATTTAATGGGTCTTGCGAAGGTCAGACATGTGTATTTCTACAAAGTGTTTAGTTAATTTGCTTTTCTTGGCAGTTAAAAATTTGTCAAGAAAAACAAATTTATGGTATACAGTATGATGTTTTCAAATATGTATACATTGTGGGATGACTAAATTAAGCTAATACATCTGCATTGTTTTACATATTTTTTTGTGATGAGAACACTTAAAACCTATGTGAGTTGCTCTATAGTTTGGACTGCTTCCCATGCTGTTGTCATGAACAGGTAGTTTCATAGAAAGGACATTGGGAAAATGAAATATGAAATTAATGTTTTAAAATTTTTGAATGATGTGAGAATAGTTATTTTAACACGAGTAAAGAGAAGATTCATATTGAGCAGAACTCATGCCACATTGACTGTAAATCTTATTCCACTGCTAACCACTCAGAGGCCATTTGAGAAGGACAAAAGGAAATGACAGACTAAGCAGCTGAGGAGGCACTCCAACCTCCTCATATCCGTTGGGTGTTCTGCACAAACCACCATGCTAGGCACTGTTGGACGATATGGCAAGAAGTCATATATAGTTTCCCCTCCCGCATTCGCTAATATAATGGGGGAGACCAGGATACAGTATCATCAACTGTAAGTGAGAACTAAATAAATGTGAAAGCAAGGTAGTGAAACAATTCAGTCCTGACCACAGAGGCAGGAAGGATCAGTCCTGGATATTATTCTCATCACATATGAGAATGATTAATGTGGAAAGGAAAGATGGAAGAGAATGTTCAAGGACAAGAGCAGGAGTCATGGACATGAAAGGCGTCATGGTGCCCAGGTCAGCATCTTCTCTAATGTGGGTGGAGACCAGGCACATGGTGAGAGATGACAGGAAAAGACACTTTATCTTAGTGTGAAGACCCAGGTAGCCATATAAAGGGTAGTTTTCTGTGGATACTGGCTATGCCTGACCACCTTCTTGATGAGGAGTGACTCCACGGTCAAGGGGATAACACTAAACAGATGCTGGAGGCTGTCAGCTTCAACTTCGTCTTGAAGTCTTGCAGCCAGATTCATAAGTTGAACTTTTATCCACACTGACCTGGCAGGTCCAGTTCTTGGGATCCTTGCCTGTGTCCTCAGAGAGACACAAGTCGCCTTCAACACT
>RJWT010019973.1:0-18190 GCA_004365215.1 Cuniculus paca | reverse complement strand
TAGATTTGAATCAGATTATGAAAGGTCATATAAAATGTTCTTTTTTAGTTTTGATGGACATAAGCATACCAGAGAAACTTTGTTTCTCCAAGGAGTGATTTAATCCAAACCATGAAAAGTAGCTTGAAAGCAGAGTGTCAACTAAAGCAGTGTGGAGATGCCAGGGAGCATACTTGCGTGATAGTACGAGTGAGGGATAATGCTCAGAGGAATGAGGATGAGGCAATAAGTTATGCACAATATGTAAGAAGGAGTCTTTGATGATAGCTGAAATTAGAGCCCTGTTTTAGGATTGAGTAGTCGAGAATCTGTTTGAAAATTCCTAAAAATGGGCCTTTGCCTTCTAAACTACAAAAGGGGAAATGGGGTTGTAGAGAAGCAGGTAATTAGATGAATTATCTATTCATCCCTTTACCCTGTTACTTCATTAAAAAAGTATTGAATATCCCTTATTTGAAATAGGTGGAATCAGAATCATTCCAGACTTCAGATTCTTTTTAATTTTGGAATATTTGCATATATGTAAGAGGATATTATGGGAATGAGACAGGTATAAATGTGAAGTTAATTTATGTTTTATATGCACCTTACACACATAGACTGAAGGTAACTTTACACAATACTGTTGGTGCATCTGCATTTTGACTGTGACTTATCTCATAAGATCAGGAATGGAATTTTCTACTTGAGGCATCATGTCAGTGCTTAAAATGTTCTGGTTTTGGATTTTTGATTAAGAATGTTCAACTTGTAATTAAAAAAATCTTTAAAATTGTTCCTCTTTTTACTGATGTTTACATGTGGAGAGTATAGGGATTTCAAATCAGGAGGTTATTTTTCTGACTTTGTGCCAGTAAAGCCATCATACGAATGTGACGTGAAGTCCAGTAGAATTGGCATGTGAGAATTAATGGGTGAGGTCAATGAAGTGATAGAGAAGTTGAAGATGAGTTCAGTTCCTGGCATTCTAACATTTTAATCCATTATTTTTAGAAAACCTTTCTTGATACTTGTCTAAGACAGATTTCATCCATAAAACATTATCCAGGAAAACATAATTGGTTCTGTACCTAGCAGTTGTCATTTAATGTATTTTTAATAAAAATTACATGTGTTATGCAGTACAGAATTCATAACTTGGCACAAGTCATGATACATTATACCTGTCAGTATCTTCCCATCTCTAAGCACCATTACCTTTTCACAGAAGATCAGATTAACGAAGCAGAAAACGTTTCCCTTAGAAAATCACAAAGGCCACTGATAATTTCCATTCTTTTTGGATGTACTACAAAAAAATTTGTAAACGTTTTGTGGCTATGCCAGAAGACCTGTCTCACGAATAATATAGCTCTTAAAATAGTTGAAAATTTCATTTAGAAAACATCTCATTCAAAATATTCACCTGAAATTCACTTGATTAATTGAAATATAGAATATCATTAATATGCTAATATTTACTCATTATTTTTAGGAATTAATTCTGTTTGGTTGTCATTTTTATTCCTTGCACCTGTATTGAGAAAAACAGTATAGGAAAAGTATACCCCCATGGTATATACAGTTTGATGACTTTGGGGATATGTATGCACCTGTGATGCCATCAATACAATCTAAGTAACAAACATACCCATGGCTTACAAAACTTTCCTGGTGTTTGTTTCTTTTGTAGTAAGAACTTAACATGAGATCCACTCTCCTAACAATTTTTTTTTGTGGCACCAGGGATTGAACTCATGACCTCATGCTTGCCAGGCAGGTGCTTAGGCCACTGAGCTAGATCTCTGGCTCCTAACAAAATTTTAAGTGCATTGTAAATATTCTTAGCCATGGGCACTATGTGGTATAACATCTGTAAAGTTTATTCCTGCCGTATAGCTATAACTTTGTACTCTGGAATAATTTCTTTTTCCACCCCCATCAGCCCTTGGTGATTATCCTCTGCTCTCTTCAGCTATTTTAGATGCTTCCCTACAACTGGAGACAGGCAGTGTCTGCTCCACTATGATGGCCTTATTGCCCTTAACATCATGTCTTGCAGGTTCATCTTCTGCATCACAAATGTTAGGATTTCCTTCTTTTTAGAGAATGGATAATATTCTATCAATAGTCTATAATGTCCTACATAAAATGTAACAACTTATGCAACCATTAATCTGTCAAAAGTGACTTGGATTGTTTTCATGTCTTGACTATTGCAAATAATGCTACAATGTGTATGCCAGATGTCTTTTTCAGATCCTGATTTCAATGTTTTTGGATATGCATCCAGGAATGGGATTCAAGATAATATGGTAGCAGACTTTTTAAATTTTTTGTGGATTCTTCATACTTTTTCCATAGCATTTGCACAATTTTATATTCCCACCAAAATTATATATTTCTTCACATGTCTGTCAATATTTGTCATATAAATAATATGTGGCAGCTATCTTAACAAGTGTGAAATAATATCTTATTATGGTTTTGGTTTGCTTACCTTTGATGATTGGTGGTGTCGGTCACTTTTCCTTGTACATGTTGACCTTTAGTGTGTCACCTTTTGATAAAAACCTATTTAACTCTTTGCTCATTTTTAAACCAAGTTATGTGTTAGTTTTTTCTTTCTACTGAGCCTTTTGATACTGAGCTTCTTATCTTTTTTATATTAATCCTTGTCTTCATCTGCTTTCTGATATTGTAACAGAGTATCAGAGACTCAGTTACTTGTAAAAAATAAGTGTATTTACCTCAAAATTTTGGAGGCTAGGACATTCAAGATCAGGCAGTCGTATTTGGCATGGGGCTCATGCTGAGCCATCATGCTGCAGATGGCATCATGTGGTGGGAGTGTGCTGGAGAAGACATGCAAAGTGCATGTGAAAGAGACAAGAACATGAGTAGTGAGTTGCTTTATAACAACCTCTTCTGATCGCAACAATTCCAGTCCTGTGACAATGAGAACCACTCACTCCCTTATCAGCCAAATACTTCTTACAGGACCCGCTACCTCTCAATACTGTTAAATTGGGAACTAAACCTCAATTGCAGTTTGTGTAGAAACAGACCAAGTCACAGCAGCAGATGCAGAATCTGAACATATTTTCTTCCATTCCATGGGATGCTCTTTCACTCTATATCACTCTTTTGTTGTGCAGAAGGTTTAGTCTCATGTAGCCCCATGTGTTTTTAATTCCAGTTCTGCTGGACACTAAACTTTTTACATCTGGAAAAGAGCAGTCTTATACTCAGTGACTTCCTCCTCAACATCTCAACTCTTTCTCCTCAATATTTATGTTGAAATGTTTCCCCAGTCAGTCTTCTTTCCCATGGCTTTGCCCCCATCAATGTCATGCAGTGTTACCATGTAGAATACTTTCTTTCTCATTTTGTCCACAGCCTTGGTGTGCTCCCTCAGACGAGATTCTTCTCACTCCTTCAATGAACCAATGCACCTGCCAAGACTTGAGTGCAATTGTTATCATTATGGGCCTGTATTTGTATTTTTTGGCTGTTCTCTAGCATCACACGTTTGTTCTTCGGCTCTGTTTCCTCTTACAAATACAACCATACAGTCAAATGGCCAGTTCCAGGCATAGTAGTGCATCAATGCACATGGTCCCTTAAGATGTTCATAATAGTTGTTGTATAAGTCAACAAATAAACAAATGCTCTTCTTCTCTTTTATGGTCCATACAGATTTTCATTCTCAGTGCTCACAAACCGAGCCTTGATCATAATAGGTTGTCCGTGCATGCCCAATAAATACTGCATAAACCAGAGTGGGATGAGAAAACCATGAGGAATAATAGTGACTAGTGCACATGGTTCATTAAAGTAGATTCCTACAGGTGTAAATAAATGCAACTGATTTTATATAGCGATTTTGTATCTTTAACTTGACTGAATTCATTTTTTTATTCATAGTATCACAGACATGGAAGCAATGCAAATTACCATCAGTGGACAAATGGATATAAAAGTTGTGGTACACACCACACACACACACACACACACACACACATACACACTTTTCAGCATTTAACAAGATACTGACAGTTTTAACAATATGGATGAAGGTGGAGGTCATTATGTTGAGTGACTACACCAAACACAAAAAGAAATGATTTAATATTAATGGTTTAATTAATATACAGAATCTAAAAATCAGATAAACCTTATAGACAGTAACAGGGAGTACAGCAATGGTGGGTACCAAGACTGGGGAGAAAGAAGAAATGGAGAGATGTAAGTCAAAAGGTACAAACTTACCTTTACATAGAATAAATAAGTCTAGAGATTTAATGTACAAAACACGGATCTGTATTAGATATTAAAAATTTGCTTACATTTATAAATGTATATATATATATGTATATATGATAGATTACTGTACTACTAATCTCTGTTAGTTCACCAAAAAGAACAGTTTGTGCTGTCATCATTTGACTGTTTGATCATTTTTTATGCCTAAATCTTGTAACCTGAGCAAGTACTTCTAAGATAACAATATGCAATTATATTAAGTGGTGTTAATTTCCTACTTTTTTTTGAAATTCTGTATCATTTCTATCCTTTTTTCTGTTTTGCTTTTTAAAAGTAAAAAAATAAAATAAAATGAACTTGGGCTTAAAAAAAATTTTGCTAAGTACATTTTGGGTAAGTTTACTACAATAAAATAGTTACCTATAGAAAAATAACGGATATGGTACACTGTATACTCATAATAGTCATTTTAGTATCGATACATATATCAAACAGTCATGTATACTTTGAATTCATACAGTAAAAAATGAGTAAGAAATTTTCCTAGAGCAGACAAAAAAATTCTATGAACTTGAAAACGAAGCAATAGACATATCCAAAGTGAAACACAGAGTGAAAAAGAAGTATAATAATGATAATAGTGGCTGGGGATCTAGCTTAGTGGCCTAAGCGCCTGCCTGGCAAGTGTGAGGTCATGAATTCAATCTCCAGTGCCACACACACAAAAAAAATAATGATAATAGTAATAATACTGATGATAATAATAACAGAAAAGAAATCCAGGAACAATGGCACCAGGTCAAACAATCGATCATACACATGTTTTTGTGCCAAAAGTAAAAAAGAAAAAGAAAAGAATAAAGCAAGACAGAAATAATATACTTTTTTATCAGTGCATATTAATTACACAGAACAAGGAGTTTCACTGTGGAATTTTTGTACATGTATAAAACATACTTTGATTATACCCAACTGTTTCATTGATTTCTTAGCTGCCCCACAAATTCCCCTTCTTCTTAATAGCCTCCTTTCTACTTTCCTTTTTTTAATAATTAACTTTAAGGAATGAAAATGGTGAAATTACTACAGACCTTTTGGAAATACAGAAGATCATCAATACCTACGTCAAAAACCTTTACTCTCATAGGCTTGTTAACAGAAGAAATGAACAGCTCCTAGAAACAAATGCATTACCAAAGCTGGATCAAGAAGATGTAAAACTTCTGAATAACCCAATTTCAGTTAATGAAATTGAAAATGTAATTAGAACCTTACCAACAAAGAAAAGCCCATGTCCTGTTAGATTCACCAGAAATTTAGAGAAGACTTAATGCCAACACTCCTCAAATTCTTCAATGAAGTTGAAAGAGAATCAAGTCTCACTAACTACTTCCTGGAAGCAAGTATTACCCTAATACCAAACCAGGGAAAGAGCCAACCAAAAAAGAGAGCTACAGGCCAGTCTCCCTAATGAACATCGATGCAAAAATCCTCAATAAAATACTGGAAAACAGAATGCAGCAAGTCATCAAGAAGATTATACACCATGACCAAGTGTGATTCATCCCAGGAATGCAGGGGTGGTTCAACATACACAAATCAATAAATGTAATAAACCATATCAAAAGAGCCAAAGACAAGAATCACATGATCATCTCAATAGATGAAGAAAAAACTTTTGATTAAGTCCAACACTCATTCATGATAAAACCCTACAGAAAATTGGAATAGATGGTCTTTACCTCAATGCAATAAAAGCCATATATGATAAACCAACAGCCAACATCTTACTAAATGGACAAAAACTGAAAACTTTCAACCTAAAATCAGGAACAAGACAAGGATGTCCACTATCACTGTTCCTATTCAATATAGCTCTGGAAAATTAGCCAGAGCAATTATGCAAGAGAGAGAAATAAAAGGAATAAAGAGAAGAAAGGAAGAAATTAAATTATCATTATATGCAGATGACATGATACTCTGCATAGAAGACCCCCAAAACTCCATTGAAAGACTTCTAGATCTAATAACCAAAATCAATTAAAGTTGGATACAAAGTCAACACTCAAAAATCAATAGCATTCCTGTACACAAAAAACAAACTCACTGAAATAGAAAGAAGGGAAACCACACCATTCCCAATAGCACCCACAAAAATGAAGTACTTAGGAATCAGTCTAACAAAGGAAGCAAAAGATGTATACATTGAAAATTACATTACTCTGAAAAAAGAAATCAAAGAGGATTTCAGAAAATGGAAAGACATTCCTTATTCATGGGGAAGGAAGAACATACATTGTGAAAATGGCCATTCTCCCAAAATTGTTATAAAGATTTAATTCAATTTCAATCAAATTACCATTAGCATACCTCACAGATCTAGAGAAAGAAATTTCTAAAATTCATATGGAACCAGAAGAGACCTAGAATGGCAAAGGAAATTGTGAGCAACAAAGGTAAGGCAGGAGGCATCATAATCCCTGACTTGAAGTTATACTACAAATCTACTGTGATAAAATCAGCATGGTACTGGCAGCAAAACATACCTGAAGATCAGTGGAATAGATTAGAATATAAAATCACATCTACAAATACACTCAGCCACCTTGTCTTTGACAAAGGGGCCAAACAAGTTCACTGGAAGAAAGAGTCTCTTTAATAAGTGGTGTTGGAAAAACTGATTTTCCATATGCTGAAAACTAAAACTAGATCTATGTCTATCACCATGCACTAAAGTAAAGTCAAAGTGGATCAAAGATCTAAATATTAAAACAGAAACACTAAATCTACTGGAAGACACAGTAAGTAGAAATCTCGAAAAGATAAGGGTAAGTAGAGAGTTCATGAGCAAAAATCAAACTGCACGGGGTATACTTCCCAGAATCAGCAATTGGGATCTTGTCTTATTAAAAAGTTTTTGCATATCAAAAGAAATCTCCAAGAGAATGAAAAGAAAACCCACAAATTGGGAATGAAATCTTTGCCAACTGTCTCTCAGACAAAGGATTTCTATGTTGAACATTAGAAGAATTATAAAAGATCAGGCCCCCAAAATTCAAAGACCCAATTCACAAATAGTCTTCTGAGATAAATACACACTTCTCAGATGAAGAAATACAGATGGCAAATAAATATATGAAAAAATGTTCAGTATCATTGGTCATTCAAGAGATGCAAATTAAAACAATGCTCAGAATCCATTTCACTCCAGAAAGAATGGTCAAGATCAAGAAATCAACCAATAACAAATGCTGGAGAGGATGTGGTGAAAAAGTAACTCTTCTCCACTGTTGGTGGGAGTGTAGACCGGTGCAACCACTGTGGAAATCAGTGTGGAGGTCCCTCAAAAATCTAGCTATCTTGCTTCTGGGCATTTTGCCAGAAGAATTAAAAACATCATACCACAGTGATATATGTGCACCCATGTTTATAGCAGCACAATTTGCAATAGCCAAATCTGGGAAACAGCTCAAATGTGCATCAACCAAGGAATGGATAAAAAAAGACATAGTATTTGTATATAGTGGAGTACTACTCAGCTATAAAGAAAGATTGCATCAAAGCCTTTATAGGTAAATGGATGAGAATTGAGACCATACTCATTTATTTATTTATTTATTTATTTATTTATTTATTTATCTATTTAAGAGAAAAAAGGCACAGAAAAGAAATACAAAAAGCAAAAGAGACAAATAAACAACAACAAAAACCCAAAAACAATAACAGTAGAGGTTTACAAAACAAAATGATAGGAATTTAACAATGGTTGTAATTCTGCATATTGTTACCTTCAAAAGGGTTAGATTACCAGATATAGACATGTAAAATTGATCTAATCATATGAGTATTAACTGTGTTTTCAAAGAGCTAATACAATTGGTAGTATAGTCATTTTAGCTATCATATATATATATGATATATTTTAGCTATCATATATATATACATATATATATATGTATATATATATACACAAATTTATGTCTTTCCTTTTCCCTTCCTTCTTTTCTCCCTTTCCCTATGCTAGGTACTTTTCCTCTTTAACTCTTTTGGAAAGATACCAAGAAGGAGAATAGCTGGGTAGATGGGACCTCTAGTCCTAGTTTTCTTGAGGAATTGTCACACTGATTTCCACAATAGTTACACCAGTCTACACTCTTACCAACAGTGGATAAGAGCTCCTTTTTCCCCCATGGCCCCACCTGAATTTGTTATTAGTAGATTTACTGAAAATAGCCATTTTTTTCTGGATTGAGATGGAGTCTCAGTGCTGCTTTAATTTGCATCTCTCGAATGATTAGTGATGTTGAAATTTTTTTCATGCATTTGTTTGCCATTTGTACTTCTTCTGTGAAGCATCTATTCATTTCAGATGCCCTTCTTTCTATTTTCTTATTGCCTGCTTTTTCTTCAGATTCCTCATATGAGAGAAGATATATGACACTTGTCCTGCTGATTTTGTTTAGCAGGATGCCTTCCAGCCACAGAATAAATGTTTCAAGTGATGGTAACCAAGAATTTCCCAAAGTTAATAAAAACCAACAGATAGAATTCCAAAAATGTCAGAAAATCCCAACAGAATACATGTGAATACATCATAGTCAAGCTGCTATACACTTATCTTGGTTACTTTTCTCTTGTTGCTTGGACAAAATACCTGACACCCAAAATAAGGAAGGAAAAGTTTATTTAGCACACAGTTTATGGAAGTTTCTGTCCATAATCAGCTGGCCCTAAGGCAGATCTGGTGTGGCAGAGGGGTCAGTTTATGGTAGCAGAACACAACAAAATCAGTAAGAGGAAAAAGGGAGGAAAGAGAGAAGACTGTTTCTGTCCCTTATATTGTATGTAGGTTACCTGCCCTAGGGTATGCAGCACTCACACCCATAATCTCAGCATTGGACTATGAATCAGTCACAAACTCTAGAAACCTGCCCCCATGAGGTCATGAGGCTTTGGGGGGACACTCAGATATGAGCCGTAAAAACACCACAGATTAAGATAAATGGAACAAAAAAAGAAATGTCAGATACAGAAAAATAAAGAATGACAGCAAATTTCTCAGTCAAAATTTTTCAAGCCAGAGACATGAAGGGTATATTCACAATGCTATAAAGGAAAAATGAACAAACATACAAGCACACGCAAAAACCTGTCAACTGAGACTGCTGCACCAATTTTTAAAATTTTGAAAAAGTTTAATAAATAACCATGAAATATAGGCTATTTGGACAACTGAACACTAACAGGATTCATTAGCTGCATCCTTTTACTATTAGACATCTTAGGATAAGTTTTAAAGGTGAAAAGGATAGTATCCAGTGAAAATTTGATGAAGAGTAGGACAAATGTGAAAAAAGTACAGAAATTTGTAAGTGATGCTTCTCTAATTTTGTTCTATCTTAAGAATAATTATACATAAAATAGTAACAGCATATTTTGAAATGTATTAAAAATGTGACATAAATAATATATGGCAACAATAACACAAAGGCTGAAAGAATGGGGACAGATTCTTACATTACATGCATAGTGGTGAAACATTATTTGAAGTTGACTCCGATAAATCAAAGACATTTATTGCAAGCCTCTGTAATTCATTAAAAAAGAAGTGTATCAAATAATCAACTAGCTATTTCCGGGCCATTTTACTCCTAGACAAGCTCTCAGATGATGGCCCAGTGGGTGAGCAGCTTCAACGCCCCCAGGCAAGTGGTTCTAAGTGCTCTGCACATCTTTCAACAGGTCTACAGGATCAAGGTCCATTGCACACAGGACCATCATGATCACAGTGTGCAATTAACTGTTTTCCTCATTTTCTTTGCTTCCTTTCCTTGGTTTCTTTTCTGTGACTCCTTGTCCATAACCAGGGGGGAAAATGTCTTAAAAAGGTCCAAGCAAATAACTGCCCCGTGTATAAATAATTGTAGAAGTGCTTATTCTGGTTAGGATCCTGAGCATAACTGAGGCAGTTACTGAGAAATAGCGTCAAGATTAGTCATCAGCATTATCCTCGCCTCTAGCCTGCTGGAAATGGCCTTTATCTCCATGATAATATATTCTGCCTTGTAGGGAACACTGCTCTTGAATGACTCATCTCATTTTTTGTCTCTTCAGGGATGCAAGGTAATTACTAATACTTTGTTTCTAAGAGACAAACATGTTGTATATCTTTAGAGAATTCATCCTTGTCTTTGGGGCTTCAGTAGAGTCAGAAATTAAATTATAGTCCGTTTTAAGTACTATAGAATATGAGGTAAGACAAAAACAAAACCTTAGGAGTGCCCTTTGTTCCCTCTAAATAAGAATAGCTTTTTTATTAAACATGAAAAATATATAACCCTCCTGCCCCCAAGTAAATCACACGTATAGCCAGGCATCCAGTGGCAAGCATCAAAAATGCCTAGTATATCTTATAAACATGTAAATATGGTTATTCCATGTGTACAGCATTTATCACCCTTTTCCGAGCTAAAATTATGTTTGCACTGGGTATAAATTTATCTTGGCGTGACCATATGTTCATACCGTCATCATTTTTCGTGGAAACTTCAGTAGGCTCCTACTGGGTACAGCATGTATCATTTAACTAGCCAACTTCTTACTGCTGGAAAGGTAAGTAGCTTCTACCTTGGACTATCCTAATTAAGAGTCCTCAAAACATGAAAACATAAAACCTTTCCTTTATAAACTAATGAATTTCACATAATTTGAGTATTCATGTGTATGGTTTTATTATTTACCAAAGTCCCTAAGGGGCTAATACCTCCGAGTAGTGGATTATCCTTACTGACTTGATCTCCCTGCCTCCATTCCCTCAATTGCAGTTCCTCATGTTAGCCAGAATAAACAAACAAATGAGAGTCTCTCACCTTCTTATAATCCCTCAATGTCTTCTCAGGGCTCAGAAAGAAAATTCCATGCCCCTCAGGAAACAAACCCAGCTTTACTTGTGCTCTGTTTCCAGCTGCTAGTGAGCTTCCACAGCTGCTGTCGCACCCAGTGTTCAGTGACTTAGGGTAAATTCCGGGTTTATCTTGGAGTTCTGGAGGCTGAAAGTCTGCTGTGGGCCATACTGTACCAAGAACAGGGTGTGCGTAGCAGGCCAGGTCCTAAAGAGGCACTAAGGAGACCTATTTCCCTGCTTTGTAGAGCTCCCAGAGGCACCAGCATTTCCTTCATGGCCCTTCGTCCAGAGTCAGCAGGGCAGTGGAGCTCCCTCTGTCCTCCCCACCCTACTCCACCCCACCTCTCTCACATTTAAGGGTCCTTCTAGCCAGGTTACATTGGGCCCTGCAGATACTCTACAATAATCTCCCTATCTCAAATTCAGTGTAACCACATTTACAAAAGCCCTTTGCCATGTAAAGGTATATAAAGGCCCTAAAAGTTACAATGTGAGGACATTGATATCATTTTTTTTTGAGGGGGGCATATTCTGCCTACCACATCTACTCACCTATAAGCATTACTTTTTCTTCTCTTCCTTTCTCATTCTGCACTCCAGTCACTCTATACTGCATGGAATCCTCAAAAGACTATAATCTCACCTTCATTCCAGGAATCCACACTGGTGGTTCCAGAAACCTAGGGTTCCTTCCCTCTCTGAAAAGGGTATATTTTCTTCATGAGTCCTTCCAGGTCACCCTGATGTCCCCCCTATGCAATACTCCCTTAGTTTAAGCAGCTGAACATCACCCTCATAAGGTACTACGCTACCCTGTAACATCTCCCTTTCTAGTGTTTCAGAGCTCTTTGAAGGTGGAGACTGTCTTATTGATTTATATGCAATGAAAAGAGAGAAAACTTTGATAGTTTGACCACCAGGCTTGTCATCATACCTAATCCCAGGAGTTGGGCAATGTTATCTTTTCCCATACAACAGATAAGGGAAAACACTGTCATAATCGTTTCATGTTTTGTTAGAGGACTGACAGGATAGTAAGGGGCAGAGTTAGAATCTGAGTCCTGTCTATCTGATTCCAGCTCCACTGGTCAAATTTTACTTGAAATCAGAAGGAAGGTGAAAGCATTCCTCAATTTTTTCTGGCTTACTTGGTCCAAATGCCTGGAGGTAAATTATATTCTAGCAGTTTCTTTGAATGTCTTTGTGATAAAAAATAAAATAAAACACAAAACAAAAACAACCTGAAAACAAGATCATCTTTTTGAGACAAGATATTTTGATTTTGTTAGACCATAGTCATTTCAAAGGCTGTGGAAGCCTGGTTTGTATTCAGTCTCCCTGCACCTGGCATAGCTCCAGGGAAAAAGCTATATTCCATGGACTTGTGAGACACATACCTGTGGCAAATCTAGCAAAGGGTACAGTATGTAACACACTTCCACGGACCTATCACATTTTTCCCAAAGCCCCAGAAATATTTAAACACAAGGAGAGAGCACCACAGACTTCCAGTTCTGAAGCTACTATGCATCAATTGAGCACAGATGAGTCAGATGACAGGTTTCTGGTGATTACCTGATTAGACTGGAGATGTCCCCCCACTGTAGAACACCACCTTTGCATCTCCTTTTACCTTTTCCATTGTCCCTCACTCTTGAGGGACACTGGGGACCTGCTGCCACCACCGTCCACCTCATTTTGCCTGGCTAATCCTTTGATCAAGTACTAGCTGTCTAAGCAAGTTAAAGGATCCAGGATACATATTCGGCAGTGACTTTTAATCTTGGATGAGGGAACTTTGTAACTGAAACATGTCTTAGGTAGGTCTGAGCTCCTGAGATGATTCTGGTGTGCACCTGGCATAAGAAGCATAATCAAGAACATCAAGGATGGTAACTTTCATTGTGGTCAGAATGCGGTTACATCAGTACTGCTCACTGGATCAAAAGGAGATTTCTAGCCCAACTCAGACTTCTGCTTAGCTTTTCTGAAGCTGGAGGCCATAACATTTATTGTCTTTACTACCCCCGCCTCCCTGCCATGCAAATACCCAGTCATTCTCAATCTCCAAATAGTTGAAGAATCACAGTTCTACTTTTAACCGCTCATTTTTCATATGGGGAAACCAAAGGTGCAAAAACTGCAAAAGATGAACTAAGATATCAGTCAGCTCATGGAGTTTCATCTGAGGTAGCTTGAGATGTGATCTATCTCTTATTCCTCTGGGCTAATCAAGGGAACAGAAAATTAAGCATGAACTTTTGGAGTCCACTACAAAATAAAATAAATAGAAATGTAAACAAAACCATGATATCATTAAAACTTAAACAATATTAATGGAAGAAATAAAATTGTCTTGCTAATACCAACAAACAAACAAACAAACAAAAACCTCCAAGATGAAACACTACAAAAACACGGTAATGACCTCTAACTAGGAAAACTATTTTGAGTTTGGCATGTCTGACTTCTTTGCGCTGTGCAATTTCCTCTTTTCACTACCTTCCTAATTTCCAAAATTGAAACATATGTGCACATACTTATAGATGCTGTAATTTACCATGAAACCACTTTTCTTTTACTTGAACTGACATGAACACTTCACTTACATACTAAGCCTTCTGTTTCATTTTCCCGTTAATGTGAAAAAAATAAAATTGATATCACTAGACATTTCATTCCAGTGGAGTTAAGGACACTAATCTATGTATCTGGTACTATACTGCATGATTGTTTATGAGGATAAGATGAGCCAGAATCCTTATTTTTCTAAAATTATTGTGATGAATTCACACAGGCTCTCTCTCTCTCTCTCTCATTCTCTGTCTCTCTCATTCTCTTTCTCTCTCATTCGTTCTCTCTCTCTGTCTCTCTCTCTTTCTCTTTTTCTCTCATATATGGAGTATCAAGATTTTTAACAAGTTAATCAAGCCTTAGTTACAAGCCAATTTTGGCCACATAAAATAAACATATGTTATAAATTAGATTTCCCAGAAATGAGAACAATTTAAGTAACTTTTGCCTTCATTTTTATATCTGGGCATAGGGATAGTTACTTCTTTGCATTTCTAGGTCATTCTGTTTTTGTCTCTGGTTTGACTAAATGGAGAAACACAGTGAACAATCAAAGCATGCCACCAAAAGACATATTTTGTTTTTACGCTTGTGTCTATTTCCTGGTCTATAATTCAACAGACCAGAAAGACCATTTTTCAATCAGTACTACAATATCATTCATTTTCTTGATACGTCATTCTCTAATATTATGCCTATTGGACTTTAAATAAAGATTTTCTCTTGGTTATTTTTCCAGTGTTCCCCTTCTATGTTCCACCTCTGCCTATGAAATTTTCTTCATACTATTCAAGAAGTGTTTGATTTGTTAATTTCTTACATCATCATGTATACACACCTTCACATATATATATATTTATAAAAAATTTTCCATTTGGTAAATGCATCTATCTTCTTGTGATTTTTAATATTCATTTTATGCCTGTAGAGTTTTCTCAAAGTTATTTTCATACAGAATTATATTTCATGTTAATACTACACTCTACACATGTGAAGGTCTTTTTCTCTCTGAGATTAATTTACATAGAAGTTGAATGAATGCATACATGACTTTTCATTGAACAACACATCAAAATATTATTTAACAAATCATTATTTTTAAATTTGAATTGCTGCTGGACATGGTGGTGCACATCTACTATCCCAGAACTTAGAAGGCTGAGGCAGAAGAATCACCAGGATTTTGAGACCAGTTTGGGCTGTCCTAGCTTATGTAAGTGAGAGCCTGTCTCAAAACAAACAAATAAAAAATTGAACTGCTACACTTCCGTACATTAAAGTCAAGCAATAGATCATCTTTTTCTATTGTGTTTTTCGTCTTCTCTGTCAGCATCAGTGTCTAAATTGTTTGACGTTTACAGTAAATATGCTATATGAGGAAACAGACAATCTTCCACAGATCTTTCATGAAAGTGTCTTGAATATTATATTATGCTTACTTTTTTTCAATTTACTTTAGGTCACTTTGCCAAATAGTATAAAATCATGTTAAGAGTTGGGTTTGAACTATATTTGTTATAAATTAAGTTGGGACACATCATAATTTTCACAAAATGGAATTAGCTTCCCCAGGAAAAATGACTAGTGTTCGCTCCATTTATTTTTAAATATTTATTTGTTTTCAAACAATTTTTTTCCATTTGTCACTGGGGGTTTTTGTTGTTGTTGTTGCTCATATGTATATAATGCTTTAATGATATCAAAGAGAAAAGGTGCAGACATGTTGGGAATAGAAATCAAAAAAATAAATCCTATTTTATCCAAACTTCTTGTGGTTTCATCTACAGCACATCTATCTTCATTAGTGTTGCTTTCTTTGTAAGCACTTGAAAATAATAAACATTCACGCTTCTGAGAATTTATGAGCCTGAAGAACTTTCATTTCATTTTATAATCTAATCACCACTAGTCCTGCTGAACTTCAATGACAATATCTGGGTTACCCAGTGCCTCTCCCTCTCTCTGGGCCCCTGAGTGTCTTCCAGTGGGTCCTAGTCTTCCAGGCAGCACCTTCTGGCCCTATGATGAATCCTGTAGAAACTTCTCAATGGCTTTACAACAGTCTCAAACTCTTGCTTCTCTCCCCTTTGGCCCTTGATAATAGCCTCCCTTTCTGCTCCTTGGTAGGGGACCTTACAGTGTTTTGATAATGATTCAGTATGACTCAGACCTTGGCAGTGAAAGGAACACTGTCAGGAAATGAAAAAGATAATCATGATGCTTCTTGTCATTCTTCCCAACCTTACATGCCAACCACTGTTCACAGTGTCCCCAGAAAGCCCAACACTGTATCAGGCACTGCTATTTTTCCACCAGGTGCTTGGTGCTCTTACTGGAAACAAACTTTACCCTTTGAATTGTCTTCCCTAATAACTATATGGTAAGTAAAGCTATTGCTCCATCCGTGTAGCCAAAATCCATCTCTGGTACCTCTCAGGTGTCATCTTTACTACTTACTAGGTGATGGTTTGTACCACTAACCCTAGCAGATGGCTCCTCAAGCTCTCTCCCAGGTATCTCCCAACATGCCTTTGGCTCACTAGCAGGTAAAGTAGTGGTGATTGATATCTTCTGTATATATGTTGTTTTTGTTGTTGTTGTTGTTGTTATAGTCATTTCATATTATGCATATCTGCTTTTTTACAACTAGTTGCTAGTTGGGCCAAAGAACATTTGGAGAAGAAAGTTGGAATTGTTGTCCTAGAAATACTCATTCAAAATATTGTGTTGTTTTTTTTTTTAGCTTTCCAAAAGGGACATTAGAGCTATGGTCTTTCCCTATTAGATTTGGAAAGATTTTCTGATAATTTGAGAGACATTTTTCCTATGTGTTTCCTCAGAACTTTGAGTTTGAACTAAGAGAGTCAAGCATTACAAATGATACTTCTTTTTATCTTATGAACTTTACCCAAGGAATCTTAAAATTTGGACTCACTTCTTGAGTGGTAGTGATATTTTTGTTGCCTCTGATGTTCAAGTACATAAGATATGACTACTACATGATTTTTTGAGGTAAGAATTTGTTCATGCTTCACTCATTTTACTACCTAATAGCAATGATGGCAATGACAGTTACTTTAAAGACATGATGGAAGAGTGTAAATCATTTATTTATTGATATTAGACAAACCTGAATTCAGTTTTAAGCTCTATTGCTCACAGGTGACCTGACATTAGGCTATAAACTTTCAGGACCCCTGCTGACTCTACCCACTAAGAGAGTCCATGCAGGTATCTTTTAGTCTCCTGCCAACACCTGTTGATGCAGATCTCACACCCTTCCAACTGGAACAGAAGTCATCTTCATAGAGCTCCTGAAATGCCCTCCCACCCCCACCCCTGCTCTCAAGCTTCAGTCAGCATGGTTGACTTTCCAGAAGATTCCTGGTGGAGAAGGTCTACATCACATCTCCACACAGAACAATTAACACAGAAATAGACAAACAGTTTCCCCAATTCCCTTACACTCACACTGGTGAGGGGGCTGATTTCTCTTTAATTTTCCTTTGATTCTCTCTTCCCTTCTGTCTTCTGGATGGCACTGCCACACCCTCCTGTCCTGTGAAGGCCCTGTGTTCATTCTCCAGTACAGGAAAAAAAAAAGTGATGTCCTTGAAGACCATGGCAAATGCCCTCAAAATGTTCCAAGATAATGAGTGAGTTGATGCATTCCATAAAGCTATTTTAAGGTGCCATGGACTGAATTATGTTCCCACATTCACATGCCAGCCACATTCAAGGTATTTGGTAGATAATTAGGTTTAGACAAGGTAAAAAGCTGGGTGTGGTGGTTCATCCCTGTAATCCCAGCACTCAGGAGGCTGAGGCAGGAGGATTGCTGGGAGTTCAAGGCCAGTATGGACTACAAAGTGAGTCTGAACTGCAGAGTGAGACCCTGTCTCAAAAAAAAAAAAAAGGTGAAGAGAGGCTGGGTCCAATGTGGTGGTGGAATTATTGTCCCTGTAAAATCTCTCTCTCTCTCTTTCTCTCTCTCTTCCCCTCTCTCTCTTTCTTTCCTATACAAAGATAGAGTGAGAGGGCAGTCAGCTGCGAGTCAGAAGGTGAGTCCTCATCACAACCTACCATCTCAATCTTGTACTTCCAGCCTCTGCAACTGGGAAAAAGAAATTCCTGTTACTTAACCCACCCATCCTCTTGGTATCTTGTTGCAGCAGGCAAAATAAATACAATCTGGTTCTCATACATCTCACCAGTTGGTAGTACCAACTAATAACTGTTTAGTGACCCATAGCCTCTCTTGAGCTGATCATCTCTCTCTACTCTGCTTAAGGACCCACAGCCTATTCTTCCCTGCTGTTCTTCATGCTCTATGGGATGCAACCCTTGTAAATGAAGTCTTTGGGGTTCTTGACCCCTAACCTTGCTGTGCCCTTAGGTAGCACTGATAGAGACCAGAGGACATGGAAGACTAAAGCCAAGTGCTCGTGGTTATTTTTTCCCTCCTCT